>SNQJ01S0228248.1:0-13091 GCA_010110895.2 Picea sitchensis | reverse complement strand
TCCTTCATCTTTCTGTCATAGTATCTTTTGGTCAGGTATTTCTTCTCGAAATACCTCTTAAACTCCTTCCACGTGACCTCTTTCTCTCTGATGTGTTGCACCTGCACCAACTGATCCCACCACATAGATGCTTTTCCTTTCAGTTGGTACATTGCAATTCTTCCCTCTACATGGGCAGAATAATTCTGCAGTTGGAAGTATTTCTTCATACCCAGCAACCATGTTTCAGCATCTTCTTCCTTCTTATGTTCACCATCAAATGTAGGTGGTTTAATCTTGTTGATTTCCCCTTTCAATTCATCCCTTCAAGATTTTCAGTGTTTTCTGGTAGGGGACGGGCTTGAACTAATGTGTGTCTCCTTGCCAGAATTCTTCGGGGAGAGACGGTAATGTCTGCTACCACTCCTCGATCTTCTTCTGCTCTCAGGGGTTCTGACACTTCTTTATTTTCTTGTGTCACTCTCTTTTTCCAATTTCTTTTCTATTCTTTCCAGGCTCTTCAACATTTTTAAGTTGAATTCACCCTGTCGATCCCTGATTTTCATGAGCTTTTGGCTATCAGCTCGGTGAGCCTGGGCATCTTTCTGCAATTTTTCAATGAGTTTCATCATGCGTCCCTCTTTATCTATCTCTTTTTCGTGCCCAATTGAGTTTGTTCCTTCAACTCCCAAGTTGACATCCTTTCCTTCTCTTTCGTCTTCTGTTTCGGAGGCAATCTGCACCTCTTCCAATTCCATACTTGGTGTCAGTTTTCAGTTGTCCTGACACTCGTTGAACTCTGCACACACAGCGTGCAGTCAACCGAAGTTTGTCAGGCCCTTAAACCTTCAAGAAAACTTACAACATTCATAAGCCAACGTGAACAAGAAAAACGTTTTGACTTCACAAAGTTTTCTTAGCTCTATCTGGATCTGCAAATTCCGGGACTTCGGAACTTCGAAATCTCGGTCCACGAAGATCCAACAGTTAAATCTTCGTAACCAAAGTCACCCTTTCGCAACTCGCGATCTCGCGAGTTTGTGAGTCAAAGACCCTTGACTCATTTCCTCCAAACACCGATACTCAAGATGCGATACGGGTATGGCTCCCTCCTTGCTAGCGCCTGCTACACATGACCGTAGGCTAGGGCTAAGTGCTAGCACTTCTTCGCCAACTCGCGACTTCGCGAGTTGGAGTGTTGAGCCTTCGTGCTCCTCCTTTGCGAATTCCAAAATCGTGAATTAATTTATTCTTCGGGCTCACAGCACAGTTATTTCCCTTCACCACAGTGGCACGTGGTACATTCGGGAGGGTCCACGTCACCTTCAGTGACATCTTCAGGTCCCACCACTCTCGCCTATATTCTTGACTCACTGGCACGTGGTACACATTCATGCGCCCACATCCATTCCAAGAAAAATCCAACGGTTAGGTCCCCTCTCAAATCTACGACGCAGATCTTTTCAACGTTTTGGGGTTTTCGGGCATCAGGAGTTCGTGCATCCCACATCTCAAACTTCCATCTTTCAAAATCCCGAAAAAAATACGGTTTACTCCTCCACTGAATCAAACGGTCAACTCCCTTCCTACAGTCTACGGTGTAGATTGTTTCGGGATTTCGGGTTTCGAGTTTTTGGAGGTGTTCACCTCCCTCACTTCCCATCTCCCAAATTTGTAAAATATGAAAGGTTTCGCGACTAAATTGAGTGTGACTCCACCATATCTAACGGTCGATCCCTCCTCCCATATCTACCACGTAGATCTCCATGGTTTTTTGGGTTTTCGGGATTTCACGTATCGCGATTCCCACACTCCTCTGCATTTCAAAATGGATTTTAATCCCTGTGCACATTTTCCAGATCCGATGGTTAGGAGGGTTCACCTTCCCTCTCGAACAAATCCTAAGGCTCTAGCACTGTTGGTGTGGAGTCCTCTCTCCCTGTGGCCATACACCACACCCGTTGCGGTTTCACAACACCGCTATACCTCATGAGCTTAAAGGAACGGTCAAGTAGCTCATTGACACTCTGGACCATACCAGGGTCCGAAATTGGTCCTCCAGACACAACTTCTCCTCTCACCCTTGGTCCAAATACCACTCCACTGGACCATCTAGGCTCAGTGTCGAAACCTTGGCTCTGATACCAAATTGTAGCACCACTTTTCACTCACTACTGTGTAGGTGTTACTATGTAGAACAATAACATTCTCACTCACAATTAATCACATGCATTCAAAACAAGTTAAACACATTCAACACAGAGTAATCATACAATTTACTTCCATAATCAACAATCAATACTATTTAACATCAATTCATATACACACCAGAATACATGATAAAATATAAGCATCACAGGGATGCAAAACATAACATTTGACATAAGATGATACTTATCTTGAAACTGAGGTAATTCCACCAACCAGGTGCAGGCCTTCCATGAACCTCCCGGCCTTAGAACGCACTCCTCATCAACTCAGCAGTAGGTCACCCCCTAGCTAGGACTAAGCTCCACCCCAAGGAAATAAATCCTAGGCTAGGCTGAGGTTACAGGGAAAACACACAGTCACGAGGAAGGAATTCTCTCCCAGGAACCACTCATGCTGACTGCCCACAGAATCTCCTTCCCCACATGCCTTTTCCACCCTAGGAGTATGCACCTTCTCTGTCACCTAGACAGTCCATCGACTGCTAACCTCCCTTACCTTGGGTTACAGCAACAAACTAGATCGGAAGTCTCTGAGCTCTGTGGCAGCTATAGGGTTCCTTCCAGGAGTTCTCCCCTTCCTCTGTGCGCTCTCTCACCAGGAGAGAGTCGCTCACAGGTCAAGCAACCTATTCTTCCAATTCAACCACCTCTCTCTCCTAGAGAGAGTGTTGCACAAATTGGCCAACAAGCCCCATGCAGTCCAGCGCTGCGTGGCCACAACAACCGATGGGAAAACAGACACGGGCTTTCCAACTGGTTCAACAATGGCGAATGGACTCATGGATATGGCTTCGAACAAGACTCCATGCATAGGCTCAATACTCAGACAGAGGATGTTTCGGCTTTTTAGTATCAACACACAGGCTTCTAGATCAGTGGATGTATGGGGTATCTCTTGTAGAGGTCAGACGGGATGTCCAGTTCAGAAAATTGGGAAGAATGGAGAAGAACCCCTCTCATGGATCATCTTGGCCATTTATTCGCATGCACCAGGGTTGACACTTGTCACCCTTGGAACTGCATGTGTTCCATCATCATGCATCCACTTTTCACATTTTCCCCTTGCTAAGAACTTAGGATAAACAACATAAAATGCACATGTTCTTTGGAATAATAATAAAATATTATTCCCAAGGCTTAAGACCCCTAGGCTTAACACTTAGCCCCTTTTCCCACCTTCCAGCCCCTAATCCCTTGCCCTCTCTATGGATGCTCAGTCCCCCATCACTCATTCATCGTGTCGGCCTGCACACAGTGGTGTTTATATTTTATTAATGTGTTGCAAACATATAAGTACAAAATCAGGTCCATGGCCTACAACCCTTAGTCTCTCTCTTTGGCCTAATAATCACATAAGCCCATCGGCTTATACAAACTTGGCTCACCAGCCTATAACACATATTTACAATTCATTTCATACATCATACTTACAAAGTGCTCGGCCTTGGGGACACTACACGCATGTTTTGGAGAGGACTATTTGTATTGGTTTCAGTTATCTCTTGACATTGTATTGGTAATTTATGATAAGGAAGTTTTTGCTGGGTTTTCTTCCCCTAGAGTGTTTCCCAAGATAAATGTTGTGTCTCTTGTGAATGTGTTTTTCTCAGTGATCTTGTTCTTATGTCGCTCTTATCTATTGAAATGAAAAGAACTATAATAATGGCATAAAACATTAACAAACAGTTGATGTGATGATTTGTTGTTACAATGAATTATCATTTACCATAGATGAGATTGTCATTGATGTCAATAGTATATCAGTTAGCATAAGAAGTGAACAGTATGAATATCAAAGCTCAGAAGGGAAAACATAGTACATAAGCAAATGAAGATCAAAGATCAAAAGGAAGATCGCATTGCACAGTATATCAATTAGCAAAAGATGTCAAATAGTATGCAGAGATCAAAAGCATAAGCTTAGGAGGAGGAGCGAACAGTATGCAGAGATCAAAGATTAGAAGGGAAAACGTAATACAGAAGCAAATGCAGAGATAGGCTGAAGCAATTCATGATTATTGTTGATCACGATAGGATCAACAATGTTCCTATGATAAAATCTCAGGAGGAGGAGCGAACAATATACAGAAGATCGAAAGCGTAAGCTTGGGAGGAGGAGAAAACAGTATCCAAAGTTCAAAGTTCAGAATCAAAATCATAAGATCAGAGTGAGAAGCCTCAGCAGCCATCCGATCAAGAAATTGACCGTGTTGACCATCTCATATTATGGACGTCGGTCATATGAGTGACCATGGTCTTGAGGACCATTGGAGGATCATGATCGTCGGATCTGCAAGCCAGATCAACGGCAGGGATGAATTGCGGGGAGAAAAATAAGAATTAAACAACTCACTAGTTACAATCCCGCAATCGGTCTAGATTGCCAGATCTCATAGCTCGAAATATCTACGACTGTGGTTGATCCAACAAACAATGAGATTACATTAAATTAAATCATGACCGTCGGATGCGCAATTGCCAGATCAACAAAAGCGATGAATTGCAGAGATCGAAAGGAGAATTAAATATCACGCTTGTTCCAATCCCGCAATTAGTCAGGATCGTCCGATCTTATAGATTCCAAGATTAACAATTGTGGTTGACTCACCAACAATGCACAACTTCCAATTGCGGAGTTTGGGTGACGAGTTAAATCACTCACAAGTTGTGGTTCAACAATCATCCTTGATTGTGGATCTGCTTCAAGAATATTTACAACCGTTGGATCACTTTTGAGTGGAAGGAAATGATAAGCAAGGTAAAAAGGCTGAGAGTTTGATTATCCGAATACCCACCAGCCATCGGATCAAACCTGAATTCTCGTTAGCCTCCAGATCATTTTCGAGTGGAAGGATAGGATAAGCGAGATAAGATCTGAGATCTCATTTATGTGAATTTCCGTTAGTCGTTGGATAATTCTAAGTGGAAGGATAGGATAAGCTAGCACAACTGCATTGCAGAAAGATCGAGTCGTCAATCTAAAATCCTGATCAACGAAAAGCATTCGTTTCGGGTATAAATATACGAGGAGGTAAGGCTTCGGAGAAATCTCACGTCAAGAATTGAGTTTGAGATTTGAATTCCCTGAAATGAATAAGGACCATCACATCTAGAGGACATACGATGACTGTTGGATCAGGGTTGTTGGTCAACAGACCACGTCAACAAGGACATGTCGCAGACCACGTCAAAATACCACACCAGCAGACCACGAAAGCAAAAGACATGTTGCAGACCACGTTAGAAAGGACACGTGGCATACCACGTCAACAAACCACATCTACAAGGACATGTGGCAGACCACGTCAACAAACCATGACAGTAAAATACATGTGGCAGACCATATCAGTAGACCACATCAGCAAATACACATGGCATAATCAAATTATGACATGTGTCAAGAGGAAATTGGCTCGTGCCATGTCAACACGTGACGTCAATAATTATGTCACTCCGGGAGAATTGCTTCGAGAGTTTCACCACCAAGAAATGTCAAAGTCCCGAAGTCCTGAAGGACGAAGTTTCGAAGTCTCTCTCAGTCGTCGATCTGAGATACCCTTCGATACTATCCTGACCATTAGCTCAAGGATATGAACATGTGCCACGTGAGGAAATCCATGTCATCAAAACTACGTCAGCAAGGACACATGGCGTAATCAGACAATGACAAGTGTCAAGTTGATTCATCATTTCAGGGACGTGTGAATCACGAATCTGAGTGACATGTGGCAGCTACTCGGCTCATGACACATTAGCAAGTGACATAAGCAAGTTACGTCACTACGGGTGTTTTACCACCAGCATTTTCCCAAAGTCCCAAAGTCCCCAATGTCGAAGTCCTGAAGTGGACACGAGACTTCCGATCTGAAGATCATTTCATGATCATTCTCGTCCATCGATCTACTACAGTGGAAGGATAGTGTAAGAGGAAGCGTTAACCAACAGCAAGCGGTCTCCACCATTTATGACTTACTCAACATGTGACCACTCCAGAGGAAAGAAGGGGTTGAGATTTGAAATCTTTGAAGTCCGGAGACCTGAAGGAGATCTCGACCATTAATCTTAGAGGGACATGCGTCAGTGGTTTGTTGGCTCCGAAAGATTGACGTACGGAGGAAAGAAGGGGTTGAGACGCGAAATCTCCAAAGTCCAAAGACCCGAAGGAGATATCGACTATCAATCTGTTGTTCGGTTACATACTCAACCTTTGATCAAAACACAGTGGAAGGATAGTGTAAGTATAATATATGAAGTCGTGAAGTAAATGGTATCCATCCATCTCATTTCTTGATTAAGTCTTGGTTGTTGGATTAAGAAATGAAGTATAGGTCCAAGGATCAAATCTGACCATTGATTTGGTTCCGCGAAGTAAACGTGAACCATCCGATATATTCAATGAAATCCACTCCAGGAGATTTGAAAGGTTGGAAGTCCCAAATACCCAAAGGGAAAAGTGCCGAAGTTACGACAATCATCCATTCCGGGAGATTAAATCGTGAGCGTTGAATCGATAAGCTCTCATCTCACCTAACGTCTGATTAACGCCATTGGTCATATGGTAAAGATATTTAAAAAGGCAGAATGGAATGTGTCGCTTATTTCATAATCATGTGGTTCTACGCCTATGATCATATGAACATGGTTTGAAGGAAGTGCCTATTTTTGTTATCACGGAGACGAAGGAAATCGATCCATCCTGTGATCGATTTATGAAAGAAAAGGGGATGTCAAGTTTAACGATGAAGACCCAAAATGATGATCTCTGGTGGTCCCAAAGTTGTTAATGAACAAGTTGGTTATTGCACAAGTCAGTTCAATAACTTAAAAAAAAAATTGAGCATAAGTAAGTATAAATACAACCATGATTGGTTCACTTGGAAGTGTGTGCTTTGTGGAAGAAGTATACGGGCTTGTGTGAAAGATAGGTTCGCTGAGAAAGAGCAGCCTGCAAATAAAATGAAGGGGATATGGACCTGAGGTCCATGCAAATATCAGAGAGAAGTAGAACTGAAGAAGGTGTGAGTATCAGAGGAAAGACAAAGTGAAGAAGGCATGAATTTCGGAGAGAAGATGAAGTGCATTGATGAGTGTTGACACTATATCTCCGATCATGAAACATAATTGATTCATTAATGAATCACTGCTACTAGAGTTTATTGAACTCTAGTTGGATAGACTGTGTTCTATCATCAAGCTGGGTCTTGCAGCAAGTAGGGTCTTGCTTGAGAGTTGGTGCTCTCTAAGGAGTTGGTGCTCCTTACTTCAATTGGTGTTGAAACAAATTAGTTGGTGTTGGGAAAATCCTTATTATTATGTTCACATATATTCATATAAATTATATACAAACATCTGGTATCTTTTGTGTCCATTGTGACTATGATTTGATTGTTCTTAATCTGTTCAAATATGTTTTAACTGCTAGCTTGTAAGAAGGTGAGAAAAGTTAGAAAAGTCCACACACTAATTCACCCCCCCCTCTTAGTGTGGAAAGTGTGTTCAACAATTGGTATCAGAGTGGTTTCCTTCAGCACAGTTTAAATACTAGAAGGTAGATCCTGAAGAAATGGGTGGACAGATGGCTCTCTCCACAATTGAAGCTCCCTTATTCGATGGAATAGATCATTCCTCATGGAGAGAAAATATGAAACAATATTTGAAGTCAAAAGGATCTGAAGTTTGGAATTCAGTAGTAAGCAAGCCCTGGGACTTAACTACCTCAAAGAATCTATCCAAGATTATAGTCCAAAGAAAAGAAAGGAAGAACAATGAAGTGGCATTGAATATTCTTCTCAATGGATTATCATTTACAGTAAGGAAAGAATAGGACTATGCACATCCGCCAAGGACTTTGGTTGAAGTTAGAAAAGATGTATCAAATCAAAAGTGAAGACACAGAATAAATTCCTATCAAGGATGAATATGAATACTCAGCCATCAATAAAGGTAAAGAAACTCCACAATATTTCGATTGCAATAATGTTGATATTGAATCATCCCCTGAAAATAAAGAAGAAGACTCAGATACAATAACAGAATGTTCTGATAGAATTTATCTCATGGAAGAAGTAGAAGAAGAACTATCAAAGGCCAAACAAAAAGTTGATATGAGTCTCTGTGAATACTGCTATGACCATAATAATTCAGACTATAGCTATCTTCATGACTACACTAAAGAATTTCTTGAAAAGAGTCAAAAACATATCTTGGAAATAAAGGAAATGCTCAAGGACAATGAAAAGATAATATATGAGCAAGATAATGAGTTAGAAGAAAAGGAAGAGGAGATCGAGAAGCTGAAGAAATAAAATAGTCAAGTAAAAGAAAAGAAGAAGGAATATGATGAGCTTAGCAATCAAAGGCATATCCTGGAAATAAAAGAAAATCTCAAAGACAATAAAGAAATCATATCTGAGAAAAAGATTTAGTTAGAAAAAGATGCAGGAGCATCGCCAGTAGCAAGCGAGTGTGAGACAAAGGCCATTTCATTTTTGGCACATGTTGAAAATGTTTGAATTGTTTTGAAAGTTTGTGCTCAAATACTTTCTGTGTATACATGTTGAATGTTATGCTCATGGTTGTTTTACTCTTTATGTTGAACATTTGCTTTTATGCTATGTATGTATGATTTCATGTCAAGTATTTGAAGTCTGAGAGAGTAAGGGAATGAGTTTCAATTGTTTCTCTATCTGAGCAAGAGTTCTTGCAAGGAGTGCAGTGAAACGTCTGCAAGGAGTGTGTCGATGGGTTCAGAGTTCATCTCTTAAAGATCAGGAGGGATATTGTTGTTCTCATTTTCCGCAAAAGTGCAAGTCGGGCACAAAATCCGTGCAAGGTGTGTGCAGGCTGGTTGAAAGTTCAGAACTTTTCAACCAAGGAGAGGGTTGAAGATTGTTCTCGCAAGGAGTTGCACAGAGTCAAAGGATTCAAATACTTAGACGTATTTGAAGAGTGTCGCAAGGAGTGTGTGCAAAAATCTCATAGGAGATTTGAGTTAGTGAAAGGAAGCTCAGGAGAATTAGTGTCTTCAAGGTGTGAAGAGAAGAAGAGGGGTTTTGGTCATCATGTAAAGGCCAAGTCATAGTGAGGAGGATTACTGAGGTGACTTAGAACAGAAGTTCTTTGAGGAAGAGTTTGGAGGGTCGAAATTCTTCGAGGAGAAATATCGAAACAGCGGGGATCGTTGGATCTGCGGAAACTGCGAGAGGGATAATGGTCAGGACAGAGCCATCATTTGGATAGCCTAGATTAATGTCAACCATTGATCAAGATTTCTGGGCCGTCAGATTATTTTGGAGTTTCGGACTTCGGAAGTCCGAGTTGCATGTTTGGGTCTTGACACATCAAGTAACCGAAGTCCGAAAGGATTCTCGTCGCGGTAGAGTGGAAAAGTCGGCAAGTTCAAGTTTTTGAAACTTCGGAGTTCAGGGTTTCAGAAGTCTCAAGGGAGAGAGATCGGGATATAGCAGAGGAGAAAACCTGAAACAAAGGGGAGGCGACACTTGGAAGGACAGGAGGATTCTTGTCGAGGTTTTTGGAACACAGCAAGGAGAAGTACCATTTCGGTATTTCGAAACTTTGGAGATCGAAAGGTGGAGAGGACAAAGAATTCAAGTGTTAGCATATTGAATTCCTGGTACACGAAATTGCGTTGACCATTGGATCAAGGGAGAGTTCACAGCCATTGATCTCCTTGAGAGAAAAACCTTAGAGTTTCGGAATTTCGGGATTCGAAGATTCAGGAATCCCGAGGGTATAGTAAAAGCGCATTTCGATGGTTGAAACCCCAAAATCGTGAAGAGAAAAGGGAGACCGGGACATCTATATTTCAGAAAATTAGGAATCGGAAGTTCGGGATTCGAGGGGAAGAGTTGCATGACATCGCAACTTCCAAATTCACGAAAGCCGAAAAGCTAAAATTGACATCAGGAAAAGGTCAAGTGTTGGAATTTCGGGTTTCAGAGGTCGAAGAGGTAATGTGTTTGACCACGGGATTCGTGAAATCGCGAAGTCCGATATCCCAAAATAATAGAGAAATTTTCTTAAGGTTTTGTTGTGGGTAGATTTCCCGAAAGGGAAATAGAAGAGCCAGTCGAGCTCTCAGGCCGAAAGGAGAAGATCCTGTGTGGATCCTGACCTGCAGGTCTGGGGAGGGGTCTGCGTCAATTGTGGTATCAGAGCCCTTCTCTATTTCTATATTTCAGACAGAGGGAGAAAGAAATATTTACAGCCATGCCGCTGATAACAAGAAACAGACAAACACCCGATCCACCAGAGGAACGAGAAATGCCAAGAAGAATGGGCAGGAAATTACCTGATCCACTAGGGGCAAGAGATGTGCATGACTTACATGCTAGGATGGATGCTATGGAAATAGTTCAGAGGCGCGCAGTCGGTGTTGGGGATCTCAGTGATTCTGAAAGTGAAAATGAATTCAAACATGAAGGAGAATAAGTTGCAGCAGAAGATGAAACAAATGAACGCCTACTCAGGGTTGTTGCAAGGATGGGTGCCAGGGAAAAAATGGACATTCCAGTATATGAAGGAAACATGGATGTTGAAGAGCTTCTAGACTGGATTAGATATCTAGACACGTATTTTGACACTATGAAGATGTCAAGGAAGACAAAAAGGTTAAACATATTGTCACAAGACTTAAAGGACATGCAGCATTGTGGTGGGATGAATTACACGCTGACAGACACTGCAAAGGCAAGAAGAAAATCAAGAGTTGGGATAGAATGATTGCAAAGATGAAAGAAAAATTCATACCCAAGGATTATCAAATTACTCTGTTTCGAAGAATGCAGAATTTGAGACAGAAGTTGATATCAGTGGAGTACACTGAAGAATTCTACAAACTAAACATCAGGGCAGGTCATCGCGAAAGCGATGATGAAAAGTTTGCCATATATATGAATGGTCTAAGATATGACATTCAATATGAGATGAGCATGATAACCATCTGAACGGTGGAAGATGCTTATCAAATGGCTCTAAAGGCTGAAGAGAGTTGAGCCGAAAGCAGGGTCAAAGAGGCTGAGGCAGAAGTCAAGCCAGAGGAAAACCAGTTGCCCAGGATAGGAATCAGAAACCTAAAGAGGAATGGAAGAAACCTCAACCTCATACTGAGAGAGGTGGAAGCTCACAGAGAGGACAGTATGCTGATAACAACACTTTTCCTCGTGCTAGAGGAAGAGGAAGAGGCAGAGGTGGAGTAGTTAAATGTTTCACATGCAGAAAGAATGGGCATAAGTCTTATGAATGTCCAGATAAGAAGAAAGAAAGTGGTGAAACTCACATTGCCGAAGCACAAAGATGGAATGTTGAGGTAGAAGATGATAAATGCGGAAGATCATGTTGATGTTTATGCCATTATTATAGTTCTTTTAATTTCAATAGATAAGAGCATCATAAGAACAAGATCACTGAGAAATACACATTCACAAGAGACATAGCATTTATCCTGGGAAACCCTCTAGGGGAAGAAAACCCAGCAAAAATTCCTTATCATAAATAGCTTATACAATGTTCAAGAGATAACTCAAACCAATACAGATATTCCTCCCCAAGAGAAGCGCCACTCTTCTCCCTCTCTCCAACTAGTAATTGCAACTTGCCTCATAAGAGAATGAGCAAGTGAGTTGTGTGTTTGAAGTGAGGTTCTAGCCTCTTATTTATACAAGACTGGCACGTGCGAAAGGTCACAACTGGCAGGGATGACCTCTCACTCTGGGTGGGTAAACCCACCTTTAATTAATTCTAGGTCTTCCATAATAACTGTTGGGGCCGACTTCTTATTCTGCCATTTGTAATTGTCCGATGACCAATCCACAAAAGGGTATTTGGTCCTTATACAATTACCGACATGATTAATCCACAATGGGGATTAATCCAATAACAATAATAATAATAATGACATGATTAATCCGCAATGGGGATTTAATATAATAATAAGAAGAATGCTCTTCGCAGTTACATTATTTCAACACTCCCCCTTAACAAGAAGGGTATTCTTCATCAGCATCAGGAAAGAGAGGTATGCATCATCAGTGGCATCTAGAGGATAGTATCGCCAATATCATCTTGAAACATTGGCTAGCATATTTACGAGTCATCGGAAGTTTTCTTCATCGGTAACATCATCATTCTCGAAAGAATGCTATCATCATCTGCATCAAATATGTATCAGTGAAAATGATACCTCATCACAGCACTAGGTTGGCACATCACAATACTACATTGGCTCAATGTCACAACGATTAAACTAGTAGCTCAGTGTCAGTCACATCTTGTTTTACGTCTAACAACTAGGTCAGAAGCAAGAAATATCACCATCTCACTTTACGTCTAACAACTAGGTCAGAAGCGAGGAATCACAACTTCATGCTTTACGTCTAACAACTAGGTTAGAAGCATGACTCATCTTGCTTTGCGTCTAACAACGAGGTCAGAAGCAAGGAACACATCAACATCTCTCTTTACGTCTAACAACGAGGTTAGAAGCAAGGAATCATCTTGCTTTATGTCTAACAACTAGGTCAGAAGCAAGGAATCAACGGCATCATGCTTTACGTCTAACAACTAGGTCAGAAGCATGACTCATCTTGCTTTATGTCTAACAACGAGGTCAGAGGCAAGGATCACACAGCGTCATGCTTTACGTCTAACAACGAGGTCAAAAGCATGACTCATCTTGCTTTACGTCTAACAGCGAGGTCAGAAGAAAGGAATACATATACTCCCCCTTTCAGGGAGGGTCGTTTCGGACAATACCAAGCTTATCTCGAAAGTGTTTAAACTTTACATGAGATAGAGGCTTAGTCAACACGTCAGCAACCTGTTCATCCGTGCTAATGTATTGGAGCTTCAAGGCTCCTCTCTGTACCATGTCGCGGATGAAAT
>SNQJ01S0228246.1:0-14457 GCA_010110895.2 Picea sitchensis | reverse complement strand
GAAGTGGACCCAACCCTAAAATAAGGAAAGTGGGGCCAAGTGACCTAGAAGATGTTTTTAAGGAAGCTACTTGGAGAGTATAAATAAGAGGCAAGGCTCTCTCATTTGAAAAAAACTTGAGAATATTGAATATCTATAGGTGTATGAGGTAAACAAAGGATATCTAAGCCGAAATTCTGAGGAAAGTGAAGAAAATAAGGCCGAAATGCAAGGAAGGATAAATTATTTTGATGGTGCTTTCTAAGGTATGTTATTTACAGGTCATCTCACCATTTTCTCTATAGCTTGTTTTCTGTAATGATTTAGATCCTGAAATTTAAATGAAAGTGAGAAAACATATCCAAGTATCTTTGGTTAAAAATTCAGCTTGTGGGTCATTGTATTTTGGGAGTTACACTCTTTGGAAAATAGGGTTTGTGGCTAGTCCTGAAACTAGTCAAAATTAGGTGTTTCGCGTAAAAACGTCATAACTTCTTGATAACAGATCCCAATTTAGTGAGACTGAATGTGTTGGTTATGGTACATTCTTTAGTATTTTGTGTAACATTTTTAGATCATTTCATCAAATATTTTGTGCGGGGCATGCTCTACAAGGTCGCTCTCTAGAATATGCCAGAATTCATCAAGATATGCCATTTTTTCTATAACTTGTTTTCTAAGAGGTTCCAAGTAGTTGCACTTGGAGGAATTGCATGAAACACACTGAACAACATTATGTATCAGTTTCAAATATTTATACATTACAGGTTCAAAGTTATGATTACTTCAAGTTAGGGTTGTTGACTAATCCAAAACTAGGCATGTGAGACTAAAGAAAAGTTTGATGAAAATGTTAGTCTCTTGTTTTAAGTTAAGGAAGGTTTGCGAGAATGTGATCATATAAAACAGATCTATTACAGAGCTACAAATCAGGTTTGGATGATGAAATTGATGAGGGATTTTGGTTGAGTACATGTTAGTACATGGTTGAGACAAGTAGTTGATGAGTTGGCACACATACATGAGGTGTATAGTTGATGATGTTGGTACATATTGATGATTCATAGTTGATAGTAGTTGACACTTAATTGGTACATACTTGGTACATGGTTGGATGCACTTGTTTATGAATACGGAGTTGATTACGGCTTGGTGCATGGTTGATACGCCTTGTTTATGAAAATACGAGGAGTTGATTCTGGTTGATGCATGGTTGATGCATGGTTTTTAGATTTATTGTACCGGGTTTACAGTGGTGTATCTCATGATGATAGTGTGACAATGGTTCCATCGATCTACTTCTACTTCAGGGGGTAACATGATGAGACAGACAGTGGTTGTAACCTGTCCAGGTTATGGCCCCAGAAAACATTGGGGGTTGTAATCTCCTTTTGGTCATAGCCGGAGAATTTGGGAGTTGGGGCTTCCCTCGGGCTGTAGCCTGAAACTGAAGTTAGACCTCCTTCGGTTGCATCTAGAAAAAAAGGGAAGTTAGTGCTTCCAATGAAAGTAATTCTTCAGAACATATAAGAAAAATAATTCTTTGGTTTTCTCCGATTTGGGTTTCCACAAATGTAATAGAAGCACTAGTTTCCTTGTGTGTGTGATTGTTTATTTATTACTTCTCATTATTGGATAATAATTCTACATTGATATAACATTTTGAAGAAAAAGGATTATGATGCCGTTGTCTTGATTCACCCCCCTCAGTAATCCAACAACGGTACTCATACATTCTTTCCCTATAATCATAAATATAGGTCAATTTCCCATAGCCACTTGAACTATAATTCAAAATGATGTCAAAAAAGTGGCCAAGGAGACTGTTAGGATATGTAGTGTCCCTTAATGTTTCCTCAAGGGTTCTTAATATAGGCAACCCCTCTTCAATTTGAGTTCTTACATTGGGTGGTTGTGGTGGGTTGGGTTTAATTCTTGGTTTTTACGTATGGTGGTTTTACACATTGTCTTTGGGTTCCATTATATTATATATGATGCAATTTAAAAGCCATGGCATCTAAATTAAGTTGGTTTTTAAATTAAAATAAAAATTACATTTCTTTCTCCAAATTGATTTTTGGGAAGCAAAACAAATTGGGCCGACTAAATTGAGTTAAAGTATGATAAATTAAATATACTTGGACAATATCCTCCCTCTCTATCTCCTCTCTGTCTCAATTCTCTCCAATAGAGTAGAAACACGAGCGTGGTTTGTTCACAATGACCACAAATCACACTTGCATCCTCTTTTAAACAAATATCAGTGTGAACGTGTGTTACTTCCTAAGTGCACACATGTTCTTAAGAATTATCATGTGTTCTTTCCACTAAACTTTCATAATGGCATTCCTCATGGAGGTTCAACCTCCTCCAAACCTAAGGCTTTAGGAGCAGCGTACGCATTCTAAACTTACATGTTCTTTCGAGTGCACATTCCTACTTCATGGCTTGCCACTTTTTAGGCCATGAACTTCTTGCCTTACCCCTCAGTCATGGTCATAAAAAGCTTATGTTCCTTACTCTTGTTCCTTGGAAAATATGTGTCATCACATTTATAACAAAGACCCTCGAGTTGGCGTTCATCCATTTCTTTCCTGGTTAATTTCTAGATCTTGAAATTGCGGAGGAGGGTGGGATTGGTGGGTTTAGAGTGAGGAGGAAAGGAGGGTTTGGATAAGGAGGATACAATGTTTGGTGCTTCTTGGATGGTTGAGTATATTTCGATAAGTCTAGGGGTGTGCCATGAGAACATGGGCAAAATTTCATCTTTTATGTTGATAAAAGAAAATTCTGAAGAAATCATCCTACATGCCATTCGTTGTGAAATCCAAGTGCTCAAATTTGGATATAAGTCTTCCACTGTCTCATACTTCTTTAACTTGGTCAAATCACCTAAATGGTGGGTTTCAAAGTCAAAATGGTCATAAATCTTTGCTCCATTTGTTTCCAAGCAACTTATACCGATTGAGCCTTTTGACAACACTTGTCACCGTATCATCATTCAGATCTAGATGTGGGATACCATAGCAGAAGGAATTGGATAAAGCCATCAATAATTCCATGCAAGAGAAATAATTTTCCATTTAAGTGACCCAACTATGATATCTGAGCCATCAAATTTGTTCACTTCAATTGTGGGAAGGAAGAGGTCTCGATAAAAGTGGGTATTATGAGGACTATGGTAATGGGAAGAGTTATGAATATTTCCCTAATAAGATGGTTGTTCAAAGAGGAAGGGTTAGAGCGACCCATGAATTGTTCAAGTGTGGATTTGATGTCTTTGTTGTCTTTGATGTGGACACATTGGTCCTGGAGGACTTGAACAACGAAATTGAGTGGCGATTGGTGGTGTATTCTTGATTTCCTCCTTGTTCTGTACATTGTCAACAAGCAATGTGTTGAGTTCTTGGGCATGGGTGTGTTGAGTTCTTGGGCATGGGTGGTGTCCATTTGGAAAAATGGTTAGGCAAATGGGAGAGTGGAAACAAGAGACTGAGAGGGTGGAGTGGGACCAGCGAGAAAAAAGAGGATTATAAGTGATGAGTACCATTGCAATCGGGGAAGCAAGGGGAATCCAATGGGATAGGGCCAAATAAGGAAGCGTCGAAAAGGGGTCAGTCCACGAATTGTTTTGTTAAAAGTGATAATTACCACCCGCAGGGAATGAGGAAAGAGAGGAATCCGATAGGATAGGTCCCAAATAAGTGTGCCCAGGAGGAACACTATCACAGCTTTTGTTTTAACTCCTTAGGAGTTATACTCACGATATCGAAAAGAATCTGCGGTGTTGAGAGCATAAAATTCTTAACGAGGGAAAAAATATCGCCAGTAATTTTGTAACTATAATGCAAGAGGTAAAGTTGCACAAAAATAGATCTTGTCTTTTCTCTGTCTTTTTTTGTCCCTCGGTTAGGGTATGTAGGGTTTCCTAGACAAAGGGTTTTCCCTATGTTATATCTCTCACGATATATGTGTGAGGGTCCAACAATAGTACTTTCGATAATATTTAAGGGAACCAACTAAGGAGGCTAGGTCATACCCTTAACCATACTACTCAACTACCCAGGCACTAGAAGGTATTCTAAGTATTGTTCTCGGGGAACTATAGTCGGAAGCTGACTGGTTACGTTTATCTATCGGAGGCCGAGGATATCTAAGCTCATCGTATACCATTGATAATACGATAAGCTACTGCTCGAAGAGGGCCTGCTATGAGGGTTATAAATTAGCGGCTAACAGTAATGGCGGCTTAAGTACCACTTGTACTTCCTCGTTTATGCTTCCCCGACCCAGGTAGTTCATGCATCGAATGATAGATCTCTATAGGTTTAAGACACGATCCGTCTCTACCTTGAAAACAAATAACCCACAATTTTATACAAAGGAAAGTGCTTTATTCTAACTTAACCAGGTACTAGATCTAAAATAATAGCTGAATAAAAAACATTGCAGTTAATAACAACATAACAATACTATAGATGAGACCACAAAGCAAAATAATACCTTTATTGATAGGAAAAAAAATGGTCTGCCTCTTGAGGTGAAACCTCTATTAAGAAACTCTTTATTACAATAATTCTCAACAAAGACTTCTCATACCCTCGGCTCCTGTTTATACTAAATCTATCTGCAAAAGAAAATCTAGAGGAAGATCCTTCCTGAAGCAAAGCTTCTATATATATATATATATATAATCTTGTTAAATATTTTAATATATTTTTTCTAACATATATCATAATACTTAAATACATACCTCTTTGATTTGTTCTATATAACTTTTTTGTCAACTTAACTATTTTTAAAATAAGTTATATGCCATACTAGATCAAATTAAGATGTAAAATTAAAAAAGTGTTTGGTAATCATATCCTCCTCTACACACTAACAAGAGGTCTTGTAATTTCAAGGATATAATGAATTTCATAATTAAAAAAAAAATTAATCTTAGAAATTTTGAAAAAAAATAAAAGCACCATAATAATGTGTTCTCTACAATTCTACAATAAAATTCAAGGAAATTATGTCTTTAAGGTACTCAACACCTTCACTAACCAAAACATATGCATTATATTTTCTAGAAAAATAACATAGAAATGTTAGAAGATTTCACATAGTTATAAACAAATTCTATAAATAAAAATTATATTCAGAAAGTTAATTCAATTTCCCCATTTCATATTTTTTTTACGCCATATTCAGATTCATTGTAAAAGTACGTTGAATAGTCCCTCCAAGTTAACATGTTGTTGTTTTATCATGTTTCCATTTCCCCTAATGCATCATGAAATACCATGTTAGCTTGCACCCACCCTATAAGTGCATGGGGATCATTTTATCCCCAATTTTTAAACTATAAAATTGGAACAATGAGGCTTTGTGTCAGGGTTTAGGGAAGCCTAATTGACTTCTAAATTGAAAATATTATGTATGTCATGGATGAGGATAGGGCCTCCAATATTTAAGAATTGAGATTGGTAGCCTTTGAGGTCCTTTTCTTTCCCATTTGAGATTGCTTAACCCCAAGCACAAATGTCTTCCATAGAAAAACTCCATCATCTATAGAAATGTTTAGAACAATTTCCATGACATTCAGGGATTACTAAAGTAATTTAAAGTAGGAGTCTAATTCTTGGAAATCATATTATTTTCTTTGGTTTTTTATGATTTAGAATTTTCCTCCATAACTTTTTATGATCGAGATTAGATAGGTTCAAGGTATAACTTTCTTTATATTTTGTGTAGTACCTTCCTTTTCATATATATATATATATATATATATATATATATATATGTCTATATATATATATATATATCCTTATCAAGTTGTAAGCAATCATTAGAAGCATATGTGATTTATTTCCTATCAATTTTACACTCATTATCATACCAAAGATTTAGTTGTTCTACTTTTATTTTTACATAAGAACTCAATAGACAACTTGTTAATGAAAGTAGAAAGGGTTGTCACAAAATTATGATAAAGGTCTTCAACATTGTTCACGCAGAGATAGAGATTTAATTCTCTTTAAATCCTTTATGAAATATCATCTTAATTTTCTCCAAAAGCATGTTCCTTTTATCATCGAGATTTTCTTCAATGGGGATTTTGTTGCGTGGAAGGTTTTATATTTAGGGTTAAAGGTATATGATTAGATTTAAGCTCACGCGGTCATTTAAAAGGTTAAAAAATTACTATTTGGTTTTATATGGGAATATCCGACATCACATAATCCAATAAACTATTTACCAACCCATTTTTACAAGTCATCATATTGAAGTTCAACCACTTTAGAAGCATATGTGATTTATTTCCTATCAATTTTACACTCATTATCATACCAAGGGTTAGTTGTTCTACTTTTATTTTTACATAAGAACTCAATAGACAACTTGTTAATGAAAGTAGAAAGGGTTGTCACAAAATTATGATAAAGGTCTTCAATGTTGTTCCTGCAAGATGCGAGATTTAATTCTCTTTAAATCCTTTATGAAATATCATCTTAATTTTCTCCAAAAGCATGTTCCTTTTATCATCGAGATTTTCTTCAATGGGGATTTTGTGCATGGAAAGTTTTATACTTAGAGTTAAAGGTATATGATTAGATTTAAGCTCACGGTCATTTAAAAGGTTAAAAATTACTATTTGGTTTTATACAGGAATATCCGACATCACATAATCCAAGAAACTATTTACCAACCCATTTTTACAAGTCATCATATTGAAGTTCAACCACTTCATCATGTCATTACAAATTATGAGGTCTTGAGAACTGCATAGCTTGACTAGCTCGGTACCAAATAAATTTTCAATCAAGTATTCATCTAGCCATACAGGATTAGTGTTGGAATGATTACTTAAAAGAATAACTTGGTTAGTTACATTTATAATATTAAAGTCTTATCTATATCATTTTTCTTATAGAAAGTAGATTTTTTTTTATTTGCTAGTTTGTCCGTGACCTGCGGGACTAGCCCGTGGCTTGAGAAACCATGACTCAGGGGGATCTAATCCATCAAAATAACCTAGGGATTGCACCTGGCATGAGCCTCATGAACCCTTAACATGGATGGATTTTTTGTCCCTGCAGTTTTCGAACCAGTCACTTGACATCACAAAGTTCCTTAATAACACACTCTGTCATCGAGTGGCCTACTCCTCAGGGACCTTATAGAAAGTAGAATTAATAGGCACAAAATAACATATTATAATCTTCTTAGGATTAATTTATGAGATCTCTATCCAAATGTATGGGTTTATCTTGTGAAGCTAAATGTGAGAAGAGATGTCATTCTTTATGTAACAACCTATGCCTCCATTCCCTCTCCGCGGTAGGATTTCTTGTTCCATAGTCACCACAAGACAAATCGTTCTATGTTAGGGACTTTACAAACTTCAGGTTCCACATTTCAACTAAAAATATAATATTGATTTCACTCATGATCCAACTTAACATAAAACCTTTGTTTCATAAAAAACCACAACAATTCCAGGAGATGATCCAAAGTGTATCAAATTCCTATTTATTACTGCCATTTTAGTCTCTATACATAATAATAGATTTTAACTTGAAGTCTTCATTTATAAATATCCATAATATTTTTAATCTTAACAAAAGACTAACTTTTATTGACATATCAAAAGAATTAGAATAAAAAAAATATTTTATTCATTTTAATAAAAAAAAATATTCAATTACCTAAAACTAAATCTAGATTTATCAATATAGTTTATATCATCTTACTTTCAAATATTAAATAACATAAATTCATTTACAATATTTAACTTCCATGACAAAAATCCTCATAATACGTTACATAATCTCACATATATATTAAATGAGAATATTTTGGAGTATTCATGAGGAAAGTTGATGCAACAAGTTGTTGGGATATTCAACCTCATAATACGTTACATAATCTCACATATATATTAATTGAGAGAATATTTTGGAGTATTCGTGAGGAAAGTTGATGCAACAAGTTGTTGGGATATTCAATCTCATTGGATATTGGGACCCATTGTCATATGAAGTCCGCCTAAGGGAGGGAAATAAAAGATTGTTCATAGTTTTTGAATACTTTGGTCATGATACCTTTCTGTGTTGTATTCTGTGTTGTACTATGTGGTTTACCTATGTTGTCCCATGTAAGATTTTTCTCCATGCCAAAGCCAAAATTTCATAATTTTGATTAATAATATGTATGCATTTTAAATTATTCGATTAAAAATATATATTCAATTTAAATCATTATCTAAATTATTTATTTATTTTAAATGTTTTTAAAAATTAAATGATTAAATTTCTTTAATATCTACTTTATTTTTATATATTCTAAACAAAATACCCGCAACATCTACTTTATCTTTATTTATTTTAAATTATCCTACTTTATATTTATTTATTCTAAATTGTCCTTAGAAATTAAATGATTATACCCTCCATATCTACTATATTTTTATGTGTCATTGTAAATGATTATTCCCCCAATATCTACGATATCTTTAAGAGCAATTGTCTCTCTTCCACCTCCCAAACTTCTTGTAGGTCTGTAACGAGACTTATATTCAAGTTCCCTTACAATGTCTCTAGATATTCACTAGATAAGCTAAGGATTTTAAGAGCGAGCTTATTTGGTCTTCTTTTATCTTGCGCTCATTAAATTTGTTCAGAGACGATACTTTCTCCACGATGTTGTAAATATGGTATTTAGTTGCACTAATATGTCGAAAAGATACCTGAGTGTCTATCTAGCTACCACTGAGATTCAACAACCACTGTTTTGCGTTGTTCCATGCGTTAGAACCATAGTTCAGCAAACAAATTTAATTTTCATTTTACATAAACATGTGGTATCGTATGAAAGCGATCCAATTTTGGAACGCATGTGATGTCCTGCAATCGTTTTTGACAATATTGTATGAAATAATAAATTTTATCCCAACAAATATAATTTTAACTTCACAAAAACATGCGGTGTCGTAGAAAAGGGATTCAATTTTGGAACGCATGTGATGTCCTGCAAACATTTTTGACAACATTGTATGAGGTTTTGTGATAGTGCGTTGAACGCTTCACGATTTTAAAGTAAATGTCTAGTGGATGGTGTCATCTGTGGAAAATCTCTATAACCCATTTTCAGTACAAGACAAACAAATTCCCATCTGTGTTGAATCTACCTCATTCTCCTAACACTCCAGTCTTGGCCAAAATACAAAGAAGCTGACACTCGCAGAACGTACCCATGTGCCCCGCCCCATAAAAAAGACGAACATCTTCTTTTTTCTTCTCGATTCCTTTCTCTAAGCCTGAAATTCAACGGTCGCTTCCCTTATTATCGCCTCCTCTCACGCTTTAAGTTCATCAATTAAAATTACTTCTCAAGTATCCCTAATCTCTGCTGATCTTTTGACTTTCCATCAATCACGATTATTACTTCAGTCAGTTTATTTGACAACTCCCAACGAATATAACGATCTCTTTTTTACTGTTTTTCATTTTAGCCGTCATTGCATCCTCATCCATCATGCCGTTCCCCCAATATAAAAGGACGGGTGGGCCTTCAGCGGGACCGAAATGATTTGAATAAAAGAATATGCAGCAGCAAAAACAAATCACTTGACAGTTGATTTAAATTCAAAATCTTGCACCGACCAATTTGCTACAGTTCTGAATCTCCTATAAATATGAGGTACTCTCCCAATTTCTTAATGTGCATTGCAGTAGACGCTTTGAGCCCAGCGTAGTATAAGGTTCTATGATTTCAACGTTGGGTTCAAAAACGAGGAAAATGACGCTCTCTTTGGCTTATGAGGTAGCTTGCATAATGCTTATATGCTCTGAAATCGCTCTTGGTGTCAATCTCAATAAACAGAGGTTAGCAGTAGGAGGTGATTGGCAACCAGCGACCGCTACATGGTATGGCAGTCCAAATGGAGACGGAAGCGAGGGTAAGGGAAATGTTAAGTCCTTTATTTAGGCTGATGGTTATTTATTATATTATTTATAAATTGTTTTTTCTTATATTGATTATTAATATATTTCTAGTATTCTAATTAACAATCTACTAACCCTCACCGTCGCCAGCATATTCAAACATGTTGAGGTTGTTTGTGTTACAGTTGAGCTTTGAGAATCATTTAAGGATATGAGAGTGCGAGTGAAGAAATTATATTATTCCTTTGTAACAGGTGGTGCATGCGGATATGGCAGCCTAGTGAAACAGATCCCTTTCCAATCAAAAATCGCTGCAGGAAGTCCAGCCCTATTCAAAGACGGGAAAGGATGCGGAGCTTGCTATCAGGTCTGTTTGGGGTATTTATAAAGTTTGGCGCCTTGTTGATGTGAAATTAGCTCATTATATCTCGCGACTCGTGTGTAAGCAGGTAAAGTGCACGGAGAATGGTTTGTGCTCCCAAAGCGCCGTGACGGTTGTTATTACAGATGAATGTCCCGGTGGAATCTGCTCAGGTTCTGGCAAAATACACTTTGATCTCAGTGGTACGGCCTTCAGCGACATGGCATCTCCTGGTACATCTTCGGATCTGCTTAACGCTGGAGTCGTCTCTATTTTGTTCCAACGGTATTGATCTACTCCTACTCCGCAGTCTAATAGATTAGAGGAATTGGCAGAGTTGAATTCCTTTATCATGTTTGTATCATTTTATTTATTACTCCAGCTTTCCTTTCTTATGTTATTACATAGTGTGCCTTGCGAATATCCGGGGAAGAATATCGCATTCCACGTTAACGAAGGAGCCACCAATTTTTGGTTCGCTGTCCTTATTGAATACGAAGATGGAGATGGCGATCTTGGAGCAGTCGATCTAAAGCAGGTGTGTTATTATAAAGATTGGTTCAATTGTACTTGTGTGTAGATATCTATCATCGCAATTAGATTCATGTTTGTATTCTCATGTATGCAGGCAAAGTCTGATACATGGCAAGGAATGCAACAGACATGGGGTGCAAATTGGTGTTTGAATAATGGCCCTTTACAAGCTCCTTTCTCTATTCGCTTGCAGTCTCTTTCAACAGGAAGAACGCTCACTGCAAATAACGTTATTCCACAGAATTGGCAAGCCAGTGCTACATACAGATCGCTTGTCAACTATGACTAACAATCTCATCGTTTGCAACTTAGAGTCTGTAGCACTTGTACAAATTTCTGATGTGGTTGACGTAGATAGAAGTGTCCTGTGCGTTCAGTTTTATAACGGTTAGTTCATGTCTAAATACTATTCAGAAATTGAGTTTTCTCTATTCGAGGAGAGAAACTCAAAAATCTTGAGGGAAGTCAGTCTTAGGATTGTAGAGGTCATTTCAATTTCAACTATATATTTTGCTAGTATGTCCCAGTTCAAGCAATCTTAACGACTCTAAAATAATTGTGATGTTCGAATTATATCTTGGAGATGTTTCTCGACATTTTTTTCTGTAGAATAACTGTTATGTTGGAATTGTATTTTCTCTCGACATTTCTTTTCATTGTATTTACAGACTTTTAGATTTTGAATCCTGAGAATAGATTTACATTTTCTTTGCTTCTCACTTCAAAATATCTGTGCTAACTTTACCAGTTCATTTGCTTAATAACAGTTCCCATTCCATATTACAATCTTACAAATATGTAAGCCCATCGAAAGTCCATTCCCTAATTCTGTGTCATTGAGCTCTTTGACTGCTACATCTTGAGTTGCCATTCATGTCGACTGAAAATTTTGTATGGAGATGGTGATGCTGAATGTTCTCTGACACTATCGGCCACTTAAATATGGTTGTTTGCACATAATTTTGGTTTTTATTTGCTAGCAACGGATGTGGATTTGGTCCACGCGTTCTCATGATGGTCGGTTTTAATTTCATAACGTGGTCATTCTGATTAAGGAAAAGTCATAAGCCACTCTACAAATACCTGAAGTAGCCTAAAAATAAACACAATATTGCACACAAAACAAAATCACTAGTTTTAATTCTCTTTAAAACACAATATTGCACACAAAACAAAATCACTAGTTTTAATTCTCTTTAAAAATGTCAAAAGTAATTTGCTATTTTTTCAAAGAACCTTTGATAAGACATACAATTGTACACTTCATGGATTTTTCTTAAACGAACGTGGGAGTCATTTACAGTATATCTAAAATGTAGATTTTAAGCTGTTATTTTGTTTACTGAAAAATTTTAAGATAATATTTACATGATATACTTTTGCAAAGCATTAATATCATGATGGTCAATCTTCTGTTTCTTTCACATCTACATAGTACAGAGGTATAAAACCTTTTAGCACGATCTGCTTGTATCCGTTTGGTTAAGGAATGCATGATTTTCAAACTTTCTATATCATCGAGCAATACATTATCAAAGAGATATTATCAAAGCGATATTATCAGATACTACCTCCAAGTTTTAGTGTGTGTGATTTACCATATTTAGTTCTCATGTCCAAGGAAATGGTTGATTTTTAGCGCAGCTTCCATCGAAAAATATACAAATTATAAGCTGGACAATGAGACAACGTAGTCGGCGCTGCCGGATACAAATTACAGACAAATTTAGGTTTTTTTCTTGTCCATCCCTTTCTCTTCACCTGAAATTCCACGGTCACCTTTCTTACGGTCGCCTTCTCTCACGTTTTAATTTCATTAATTACTGCTCAAGTCTCTTTTGATCTCGTGCTTATCTCTTACCATCAATGAATTTGACCGCTCCCAGAGAATATATAACGATCTATCTTTTTGTTTTTTTGTTTCGGCCGTCACCGCATCCATCATGACCTTCCTTCCCTAAATATATTAAGGATGGCGGGGTGGGCCTTCTCTGTCTGGCATACTGAAATCTGTCTGACAGACATAAATCATTTCAATATGAGAAAGAGAAAAGAAGACAAGATAGTTGACCGATGATTCACATTGAAAACCATGCAGCCAGCAATTCATTAAATCAACTTGCCCATATATCTCGCCGATATTGTAAATGCGACTCCGAAGCTCTCTCTAGGTCATAGTTATCTAGAGTCTAGGTTAGTTGCATTTCGTTAGTTATCACTTATTACACCGATAGGCCTCCGACTCCCGAGTGCCAAATATGACGTCTGTGGCTACTGGTTAGGGTTTAATAAATAGAGAATACTCATTTAGTAAATGAGTAAATTGGTATCAGGAGGGTTGGTGTATAATTAATGATTTTTTAATTTTAAATTTTAATTTGATAGTTACTATATAATTACTACTTTTAAATGATTAAGGAAGATTAATATCTATACGAGTCATATTTATATCGTTAAAAAATATTATACACAGATTTCATGTTGGGAACACGCATTACCTTCTGATATCTGAACCGTAATCTGATGCCACGACCTGCCACAGACGCCGCATAAAATGTGACTGATCGAGGAGTGGCGCGTCGTCAGTCCTTCCGCTCCACCTTACTAACCTTTTGTTTTCCTTTACTGTGTTTGTCCATGCCGCCGTGTCACAGGTGTGCGTGCGTTTTTCATATTAACAGGTGTGCCTGTTTTTTTCTTTTTTTATATGAATTAATCTGAGTGGGTTTTCAACTCATTTGTGAGTAAGCGAAGTATAAATACCAATTCGAAATAAAATTTGACTCAGAGATGCACAAAACAATGACAATCTTTTGTAATGAAAGTGAACTTGGCCTGGACTTTCATGGTGTCATGATATTTTTCCGATCGAGTTCTGATTTTTCATTGATTAGATCTGAGGAAATTATGTACCACTTTGCACAAAACAATGACAATCTTTTGTAATGAAAGTGAACTTGGCCTGGACTTTCATGGTGTCATGATATTTTTCCAATCTCTAACTAGAGAGTTCTGATTTTTCATTGATTAGATCTGAGGAAATTATGTACCACTCTATGTTAGTATTGAACGGTGTAGTCGTTTAATGTCTTCATCGCAAAGGGTGGTAAATAGATCTAATGGGTCACAAGCAAAATTAATTGATTAATTTGATTAGATTGTTAGCGTTCCGTTAATGGAGGTGAAGTACAAGAACAATTTAAGTCTCGCAACCTTGGAGATCAAACGAGGGAGAAGCTGAGGGTTATCGTATGAGGGTAAAGGGGTAAGGGTTTTAGAGTTAGGTTAGGGTTTTAGAGTTATGTGTTATTCGTATTAGCTGTATACCTATTGATTGCAACCAGAGTGGCATCTTGCTAAGGGATGAAAAACAAATCTGCAGCCACAGAAAAACGAATTGATAGAGCAGAGAAAACAGAAAACGAATTTACCAAGAACCGCAGAACATAATAGCACAAAACACCATACGGATCTCATTATTGAATTGATATATAAAGGAATTACATGCATGGAAATGCTTTGTAAATAACGAAGCGACTAACAGCTCACTCAGTGACGAAAACAAGAAACCAACTAATTGACAGTTAACTAAACTAATCAAAGAAGAGATTTGCTCAATCAAAGGAGCAAATCGCGGAGCAAATCATG
>SNQJ01S0228245.1:14467-28777 GCA_010110895.2 Picea sitchensis | reverse complement strand
AGCCATGAGACTTTGTATGGGCTTGGATGATAAGTCATCTCCAACTCCAGTTTCTCCACCATATCGGTTGAAACGAGATTGTCTGTGCTACCGCTATCCACGATAACCTTGCACACCCTATCTTTGGTTTTGCACAAAGTTCTAAACAGTTTGTTTCTTTGAGCCGTGTCCTCCACCTCCTTCTCGGGTGTTAAGAGAACCTTTTGCATCATCAACAACCTTCCATCTTCTGCGTCTTCTGCTTCAACATTTCGCCTCTGTGCTTCGACGATGTGAGATTCACTTCTGTCCTTTTTCCTATCTGGACAGTCAACTGCTTTATGTCCATCCTTTCCACACATGAAGCACGTGATGACTCCACCCCTGCCTCTTCCTCTACCTCTGGTACGAGGAAAAGTGTTGTTGTTAGCGTATCCTCCGCTCTGTTTTGTCTGTTTCCTTCTTTGTTCAGTGTGTTGGCCTCACTAAGAAATTCCACCTCTTTTTGTTCTGGTCTGAGGCTTCTTCCAGTTGTCCTTGGACTTCTGGAACCTATCCTGAGCAACTGACTTATCCTTCGGTTGGCTCCTACCTCGACCTCACTGTGCTGGCTTGCGGCTTAGCTTTTCTTCGGCTTTCAATGCCATCTGATATGCATCCTCCACCGTTCTGATGGTCGTCATACTCATCTCATCCTGGATATCGTATCTTAAGCCATTCATATACCTGGCAACTTTTTCATCATCACTCTCCTGATGACCTGCTCTGATATTGAGCTTGTAGAATTCTTCCGTGTACTCCTTCACTATCATCAACTTCTGTCTCAGGTTCTGCATTCTCCTGAACAGTGTGATTTGGTAATCCCTCATGATGAACTTTGCCTTCATCTTCGCAATCATTCAATCCCAGCTTTTGATCTTTTGCTTTCCTTTGGAACGTCTATCTTCTTGAAGCTCATCCCACCATAATGTTGCATGTCCCTTCAACTTTGTGACAACATTCCTAACCTTCTTATCCTCTTCGATATCCTCATAATCAAAGTAGGTGTCAAGACCCCTAATCCAATCTAACAACTCTTCTGCATCTAGACTTCCTTCGTAAGCTGGAATATCCATTTTTGTCTTTGAACTCATCTGGGCGATAGCTTTTATTAATCGCTCGTTGGCTGCATATTCAGCTGCAACTTCTCCTTGTGGTTCAGCTTCCACTTCACCTTCGGAGTCACTCAGATCTCTAGCACTGGTTGTGCATCTCTGCGCTGCTTCCATATCTTCTAATCTCGCTCGGAGATCACGTATATGTCTTTCCATTTTTGGATTATGTGTCGGCCTGCCTCTTCTTCTCACCTCCCTATCTTCTAGGTCAGGTGACTGTCTTTCTCTTCTGGGCGGCATGGTGAATTCTCTCCCTCTTTGCTATAGAAAACAAAGAGTCAAGACCCTTGCTCTGATACCACACTGACGTGTGTATCAGAGTGCTGCCTTCTTCCACTTTCTCCCTCTGTCTGAAGTATACAAATAAAGACACACTCTAATACCACTTTGGTGCAAACGGCCACTCAAGGCACGCCCGCTATCACCAGGACCTTCTCTCTTCTAGGCCCGAAGAGCTGAATGCTCTTCAAATTCCACTTCGAGACTTTCCAACACCCACAGGATACTATTTGTGGTCTCTCTTCATCCTATCGGGAATCCAACCATCGAAAAATCATCTCTCACGTTGTCATGAGTCACGGCTCTCAAAAATCTCCGATTCCCGATCCGCGATGATGCCCTTCGCACCTTTTAGCTCTCTCCAGCTAACACCTCCTCACGTGACCTGTTGTCCCGCGAGACCACGGTCCTTCCCCCCTTATTGGAGTTTCAGAAACAGAATGCAAAACTTATGTCCTTAGGATCTCTGATCCCCAATCTCCGATGCCACCTGTCCTCTGTGCTGTCACCTGGACCCCATGCTTCCGGGTAAATCGAGAAATCACGTTTCGAGAATTCACGATTTCAAATGCACAAAGTCACAGAGCCTTCCAAGTCCCGATCCCCGATCTAAGATGACACCTGTCCTCCACTACAGGCCTTAACCCTGTCAGGAAATCGTGTTTCAGAGTATCGCGATTTCTGTGGTCGAAGTTCACAGGATTTACAAAACGCCGAACCCTGATGCGCGACGACACATGTCTCCTATCACACCTTCCGGGTCCACAACTCTGACTATCGGGATATTGCGTTTCCTGGGGTGATGGTTCCTCTATCCTCTGAAACCTCAAAATGTCGAACCCTGAATCTTCAGGATCTTACGCCACGTGTCCCCGCTGTGACCAATGGCTCTGATCCTCTTGGGAAATCGCTAGTCATGATTTCATACACGAGACTTCTGCCTTTGGAATCCCCGATTCTCCGATGAGCCGAGTCCCGATGACTCCTGGGATTTTCCCCTGCACGCTAAGGGTTAACTCATGCGCAACATTCCCAGATCTGAAGGCGGACGGAACTTTGCAGTTTCTCCTCGGCGAATCCTGACCATCAATTTCTCCTCCTTGAAGATTTCTTCAGACGACTAAAGCTCCTTTCTTCGAACTGGTCCTCGGACACTTTCACTTGCCTCTCTTGCTCGGACCCTTCTTCGATAAAACTCTTGTGCCCCCTTTGTCAATAGTATGAAGGTGCTAAACCTCCTGAGCTTATCCACTCTAACTCCTTCAGAGGGATCTTATGCGCACTCCTCGCGCTTGCCGTTCAACAACTCCTCAAAAGTCGAATCCTTCCGACTCTGTGCACTCTCTGCAGCAGCAGTCTTCTATCTCCTCGGCTCAGATTAAAAATTAAGTCTTATTCTTCAAACCTGCACCTTCCTTGCATGGCTTCAACAACCCAATCAACTTCTGGGTGAATGAGAACAAAAGTTAACTACGGAGCCTTCATCGACACACTCTTTGCGGATGAATTTGACTGCACTCTCTGCAGGAATCTTCTGGCTCAAATAGAGAAACAATTGAAACTCATTCTTTCTCTCTTTCAGACTTCACTTAAAACATGAAATCTCATGCACAACACATACAAAGAAAATGCATAACATAAACCAAACATTTATGAGAAAATCATCAATACACAGGGAATAGACACATAACCATGGATTTGAATCAAAGCTTTCTTCTATTAATTCAAATGCCTGTACATGGATGTTCTCTACACAGTTCTCTTCTTGCTCTGCTCTTCTCCTGAATGCTGGATAATGTTACAAAGATACAATGAGGGTTTCTATATCCGTTTTTCCCTCCTTCCATCTAAAACTGTCTAATCTAGAAATAAATCCTACCTACCTGCATTAACTAGATTAAATGCCTTCTTATCTACTTCAGACAAGAGCGTATGGCTCGAGGTCTGATACAACATACAAAAGGCGCTCCTTCATAAAGGATTCATTAAAGGTTTGGTGCTTCAATTTCAAACGTTTTCAAAGAAATATGTCATGTGTTGAAAACACATGCGCTGGCTCCATGCTCGCTTTGGTTATTTGTGATGCTCCTGCATCAGGGACTTTCCCTGAGGGCCTAGAATGTTTCGATGTGTCCCCTCAAGATGGACGGTCCTTGTCGTTTTGCGATTTCGTGACTTGCGACTCCAAATCCTCTGTCAACTTGAAACCCCAGTAGCCAATATGCCGATGGTTTCCTCGATGTTCGCCACATGTCCGAACAAATGGACGAATGTGATCATTTCGAGATTTCGCGACTTTCACCGTGGAGTGTCGTGACCTTCCGTCAACAAGACCTTCGATATCCTGAACTATGAAATGCCAAAATGATGGCACTTGGATCTGCTGGCACTTGTCCTCTGAGATGGAAAACTCATAATCCTCTCAGGATTTCGCAATTTGTGATGTCGGGATTTTGCGTATCGGAGTTTTGGAGAGCTCTCCTTCACTCGTCCAACTCCTGATCCCTGATTTTGTGATGGGATAAGATCGATGGCTCATGATCTATCTCGATCCAATGGTTCAAAATAACTCATGATTTCACAATTCGCGAATTCTCACAACAGTGTTTTGACCTTTACACTTTGCAAGTCAGCGAAAAAAGGACGATATCTCGCCACGTGTCTCTTGATGGATGGTCTAGATGATGTCGGGATTTCGCGACTTCACAAGTCGAAATTTCTCCAGTGCACTCCAGAGGACTAAACCTTGTGCACTTTCTCACTGATCCAACGGTTGTCGAGCCTCTGCGCAAGATCTAACGGCTGAAATTATTTCGCCTTTTCCACGCTTTTCTCGTCCCTTCTGAACTGGATTTCTGCCTCGGATCTATTCGTAGGAAAAATCTTACAGCCACGATGGTTTGTTATTTGCACGTTAGATGCGATCTTTGCTGCATTTGAAGGAATTTTCTCCTGTGGAATAAAAATTTGTGAATCTTTCAAAGATTTGAAAGAATTTTACAAGTTCTTTGTTCTCTGCTAGAATCTTTGACAGATTTGAGTGATTTCCAAAAAATGCTTTAAGCGATGTTGCCTTCTGCAGCAAGCTTTCACGAATTCTTTGATGATTCTTGAAAATTACAAGAATCTTTAAAGTTTCTTCTTCTTCACTCTCTTCATCCTCGATATTTCGAGTGTTGTACGCTCTGCTTTGGCTCGTGAGCTTCTTACGTTGATAATTGAGTGTATGACGGTCTGCTTCCTCATGGAATTTTCCTGTGAGGATCTTTCAAGAGTATGATGGACAACTCTCCAAGCCTTGTGAAAATTCTGTGTCGAATGATCTCAAGATCCGTGTAAGCTCTACGCTGTTTGAGGACCGTGTTTCTCTCCATCCTGTGTGAAGAGTCTTACTACTGTAGCTATGATACCATGATAAATTGTGAAGCAAGAAATGTAGAGAGAAAGAATAGAATAGAAAACAATATATTAGAATATACATGAAGAAGAGTACAAAACGAGTACATGAAGAAGTTCATGAAGAAGATACTATGCAAAGGGAAATAGTTGAGCTAAATAGGCTCAAGAAAATCAAGAATAGAAAGTACAGCTGGCAGTGTACAGTCAGTCTGTTGAGGTTACATTATATTTAACACTTATCCCAGTTTTACCAAGAAAATAGATGCATTCATTGGGGAGCCCAATGAAAACAATTTCTATTTACCCAAACCGGGACCCTGTGATTCAAAGGTGGATGTGCTCCTTTAGTTTGCTCAGGGTGTTGGGTATCCCTATGTTTTGGCCTCTAACTGGAAAGGAAATGACCCCTGTGCTGGCTGGTGGTATGTTTTTTTAGTTTTTTTTATAAGTAAACATAAATGTATTTATTTGTGTACTTAGAAACTACAAGAGGCTTCTTTCCAATTCTCACCATATTTATTTGTGGACAAATTTGTTCAAAAATAAAAATGCGAGAAGGTCGAGCTTCGCCTTTGTATTCTATCGCGTTGTGAGATCAAAAATTCCTTCAGGCCAGACCAAAAATCAAAAGCAGATCTTAGGTGGGTTTAGCCAGGACCAAATTGGGTATCCAAGATTTCAACTGGTATTTTGCAAGTTTGAATTGGGTATTTATAGATACCACGCATTGAATATTTTGATGAGATTAGGGCTGATTGCAGTCCATATTCTAAGTAAGTTTAATGTATTCTTGCTATCCTGTAACAAGTAATTTCAGTTTATTGGTTTTCTTTTGCATTAGTTTGTTTTTCTTTTGATGGTCGGTTTATGTGGCTATCTTCATCTTTGATTTTTTTTCATATATCCGCGGCTCTACATATAGTTCCATGGGTTAAATTTCTGCCAATAATGTGGGTACCTTGGCGAATGCCCATTTGGAGTTTGGGTTAAGTCTCGTTCTCTGGTCGTGGTGCTCAACAGAATCTATGTGAAATACCCACATGGTTTTAATGGGAATTGAAGAGGGCCTGAGATGGAGGAATTGATTTTAATGCATAGAAGAACAATAGCCAATTCAGGACACCCTAGGATTTTGAGTATTAGATCTCATTGAAGTCGATAAACTTTTTGGATCTATGGAGAGAAGAATGGAAAGGGATTTTATGGGATTGGGTAGACGCAATGGTAATGAAATGGAGGCTGAGAAATCGAGTAACAATGAACAACCACATGGTGAAAGAGAGAAAATTATGAGCCTGAGTCTCTTTCAGGAAGCTGAGAAAAGTACTGTGCTACAACTTTCTTCTGGCAGTTTTTGTGGGTTAAGTGAGGATATTGGTAAAGTTGGGATTCCAAATGGATCTGGTAAGGGTAAGTACTGATTCAGATCCTTCCTAGAGTTACTTCGTTGTTTTTTTATTTTATTCATATAATTGATTTAGACAAAGGACTTAGTTCACTAAGGTCTGTAGAATGGATCAACTCGAAAGACCTGGATAGGGAAGTTTACACATATGAAGATTATTTCCAAGTCAAAAGAGACCATGAATTTTCACTTTTCAAATGACTGGTAGCCATATTCAGTGTTTGAAGGGAGATTTTTTTTTCTATGAGTTATGTGTTAAGGTTTCCGTATTAGATATTATTAGAGATAATTTTTGGTATGAATATAATATCAAAGCTCTTATGACTAACCATTATCTGTGGGAATAATTATAGATAATAATACATAACAATAAAGTGTTGAGATATATTTTTCTTGGGAGGAGATGGAAGGATGCATTGCATCGAGTTGGGAATTTATAGAAGCGACTATTTCAACTTTTTTGAGTTTTTCTGTTTTGGAATCTACTAGAAGGTGGAGAGTTGCACTGTATAATACATACTTCCTTCGCCTTAGGTGCCAGGTCTAAGGGGGATCTATTTTGTCAAATTTGTTGGACTTGGACCTGACCTGACCTCATCCCTTTCTTGGGACATGCCATTTGGAAGGGGCATACCACACCGATAATAGAACCTTAGTGGATGGCTTAATAATCCATGATCACACCAGTGCACCGAGGCCCCATTTTCCTTTGTAATATTTTTGGTTGTCATCTTTGTTGTTTTTCCTTGCATTAATCTGTCCATCATCAGATTCAATCATTGCTTCTAGGGACTATCGAAGAGAATGGAGTTAAGAATGGTGATTGCTTGTTTGGAAAAAGATTCCTTTGTCGAAAGATAGAACTCTGTTTGAGAAGTTTCGTATCTATTTTATCTTTTTAGGAAGGAAGGTGGGTAGAGTCTGATAGGCAGGGCCATTCTCTTGGGTGAAGGGCTACTTTCACTGCAGCTCATCATTTTGCAAAATAGACTTCAAATGTAATCTCGAGTTCCTAGCAACAAGTTTAGTGTTCAATCTGTTGTCTTGCCTATCGCAGATCACATATTTTTCAAATTATCCAGCAATTGAAATCCTCGAGGGCCACAAATCCCTGCCCATCATTTCCCTATAGGAAAGCTTCTTGACCACAATGTCATTACGCCAAAGAAGTTGGTTCTTTGATTTTCCTGAAAATGTTGGTATGACTGGTTTTTCCCTAGGATTGGATCGAACAACCTTTTGATCGAAACAGTTTATAATATTTTGTGAAGACCACAACATTTTGATTGATGTGCAAAAGAACTGAATGATCTCATTGTATGGCCTTGCATTGTGCATGGTATTCCATGTTAACATTGTTCAACACACAACTTCAACCTAAAACAAATACACTTTGAAATGATGTAGATGATCTAAGGAATAATATGAATTCTTAACTTAGCATGCAATGGCCTTATTGAATCAAACCAAGTTAAGTTGAATTGATGTTTATACTTTAAAAAATGATGTAAATTTTATCTTCCTCTTGCAGTATTTGTGCCAAACGCAAGCATGCAATGGACTTATTGCATACTTCTATCTCTTCAGAGCTCTGCATCAATTCAATGAGTCTCTGTCATTATGTGTAGTATTTATTACATGCATGTGCAGACTATGTTCCCAAAAATAGTATGGTCTAGTAACTATTCTTCAAGAAACATACGAATGAAATTAGGGAACAGGAAAAGAAATCTACAACTGATGTTGTTTTATTTTGAACTGTCCACAATGGCCTGACTGTTCTTAGGATGTTATAGGGGTGGTTCTCAGCTGAGAAATGTATGAGCTACTTGACTTCAACCAGTACATCTGATACTCTATAGGTATCATCTTTTCATAAATGGCATTTTGGGGACAGTCTTGGAAGAGTTTATCAGTGGACTCTGTGTTTTGTTAATTCCTTTGCATTTATGGCATACATTTATACAACAATAATGCTAAGATTTATAGTGCTAAGATTTATTAGACTATGACAAATAACAGGTACATCTACGAAAGAATTTTTAAAAGGAGTAGAAACATGGAAACAATAGACTATTCTAAAAAAGGTACTTGATTTCTTTTATAATATCTTGTTTAAAGTTGGAGCAAAGAGGGACTTGAACCTAGTGACTGGAGTTATGCTTGGTTCTCTTATTGATAGAGCTTTCAACCCATATTACAAAGATCTTATTGACTATATTGTATCAACTCAGGAAGCAGAAAGGGTATGTGTAGAGAATGTTACAACCTGGTCTATAGCCAGTTGCAACTGTAGATACTTTCAAATCAAATCATAGAAGTACATCTGCTTCTCAGGTAATTATTTTCTACTCAAGTGAATTGCAACTATGTTGATCCTTACTGTTCACTATTAATTTTTTGTTAGGTGTATAGTAACATGCATCTTTTGAAGGATATGTACACTAATACCATGGCATATGGAACATGTTTGCTTGGAACTAACCTATGCATTTACTCTGAAGTTGCATTTCCATCTTTAGATTCATCGTTTCCTTGTAATCCTCGTGCTCCTAGCATCATGTTTGAGTTTTTATTACATGTTTGGCATTCCAATTTCATCCTTATGACAAGTAAAAATGGGTAGCTTCCCTCCATTTTGGGACTTTGATGTCATGCTTATCTCCAAAGTGAAAATGTAGGGGATCAACCTTTTTCTGGGAGGTTTGTCCTCTTCAACATGCCTAGATCATGAGAAGTTTGACTTGTAGTTTGTTAGTCTGTTTAACATTGACAATTTCCAATTTATCTGGAATGGCATTTCCACCATCTGATTTATTGCCTTCGGAAAATTCTTTTGGCAATTCTCTTGTTACTAACATGTTACTCCTATAGCATTAATATTCTTGTTAGAAGGATAGAAACATTTAAAATATGCACAAACATTAATATTCTCTTGTTACCTGTGAATTTGGGTCAACTTCCATATGCACAAGTAGCTGGTTTTCAACTTTGGAGATCCTTAGATCCCGGACCAGGACCTAAGAGGGATTAATTATTTAAGGGAATACCCTTATTGTGAAGGGACTCTTGAAGACCAGTGTGAAGAATCTGTATAACATGTTTTGTTAATGTGCAGTGTTATAATAACCATGCTCAATGGGTGTGTGTCTAGGTCAAGTTATAAAGGGATGGGAACAATGCATTGTGAGTATGAAGAAGGGCGAGAAGGCCATATTTAGAATACTTTCAGAGTTAGGGCACTCCAATTTGAAGTGGAAATGCTCTCCTAGACAACAGTTAGAGATGTCTGCAAAGATGGAGGCCTTCTAAAGAAAACTGTGAGGGATGGAGAGAGATGGGCATACCCTAAAGACGTCGATGAAGTTCTAGGTATCTATTGTTATTTCAGGACATGGACATGAATTTATTCATTATTTACATGGCTGACTTTGGATAATATGGCTTGGTAAAGAAAACAATTGATTTTTTGTTATATATTTTATAAAATTTGCTGCAGTGAGATATGAAGCAAGGCTGGAAGATGGAACTGTGGTCTCCAAATCTGAAGGGATCAAATTCTATGTTAAAGATGGTATGCTAATTCGAAGTCAGCCCTCCATATATCTCGTTAAATTTTTTTAGCTATTGAACTGTTATAGTTGTTTTGGTAACATAGGAAGCCATTACGCCAGCAAAATACTATGAATTTGCATTGAGTAAAAACACATTTTACTAGTTAAAAAAATCCAATATATCAGCTTCTGGTTCCATTTAATCATTGCTTATATAAATTATCTTTCAAAATTGAGTTGCATTTTGATTTTCTACCAAAAGCATGCAATTTTTTGTTGCAATTAATTTTCTTCATAGAAACTGGAAAGAAATAAAAGTTTTTTAAGCAAAAGACAGAAATAAACTGGAAATGTGTTCACACAAATGTTCCTTATAGCTTCCTAAAAACTGGAAAGAAATAAAAGTTCGTTAAGAAAAAGATAGAAATAAACTAGAAATATGTTTCACAGAAACGTTCCTTAAGAAAGACAAAGAAAGAATGCTACCCTAAGAAAGACAGAGAAAGAAGGGAGATGAAGATCAGAGTCATGATACTTGGAAACTATGAGAAGATCGATGACTGGGCACCAACACACCGGACTGCTAACAGAACTTGTTGTCGCCACTATAATTGTTCTGTTCAGTTACAGAGATGCAACCACGGTGAAGTGTTGCCAAACATCTAGATTGATATTTATTTGCAAAGATTGGAGATTGTGGCTAAATAAATGTACATTTGTTTTCATGCATAATTTATCTCCATAGTTGTCTTGACAAACGTCTTTGTCTTTGCAGGTTTACTACCAACCCTTCTTTTCATTTATTGAAGGGTGTTCGGGCTTGTATGGACAATGGACAATTTTCGCAGTAAAGAAGTGTAATTTGAATTATTAATAAAAATGTTAATATTTATGTAAATATTTGATAGTTTAATTGTGTTATCATCATTACAAATGTGTTATCTGGTTAACGAGAACCTCTTTTGGATATGGTTGATATGTTTATGTTTCGACTCTTATTAGATATTTCATGTGGTTTGAAGCTATAAATTAAATCCATATGTTTGTTTATGTGTACGTCTGGCTGTATATTAAATTTGATGAGTTTTTTATGTGTAGTTCATGCTTTAATATCCGTGTCCTTGACAACAGGTGTTTGTTTATGTGTACGTCTGGATGTATATTAAATTCGATGAGTTTTTGTATGTGTACTTCATACTTTAATATCCGTGTCCTTGACAACAGGTGTTGTCACCACATATAGCTTCGGGTTATCTCAATTTTCCTATCTTATAGATTCATTTCATTAATTAATGCATGCAACCTGTTATAAAACTTGACCCAAATGATGGAATGGTAATCACTATCAATGCAGTGGGCATTTATGGCATTTATAAAAGTACAATCAAAGAAGAGTGGTGGTAGTTAAAAGAATTTAATCAAAGCATGGGAAGAAGTGAAGGCAGCAATAACACTTCAAACCTATCAGCCAATAAGATTGCAACAAATTTATAATTCTTTTATTTAAAAAAATATGAATACAAACTTCCTAAGTTAAACATTAGAATTTCTGCAAAAAAATTAAAGTCAACCCTAAATTAATATGAAGTCAGCGATGAACTCATCGCTATAGTCCCTGCCCCTAGCCTTCTGGCAGGGACTAATAAATGCGTGAGAAATCATTTTGTCCATCCAATGGGCGATGCATTATTTTCTATACTTTCTATATTTCAGATGCCTAGTAGTACTAAATACCTTATATTTGTTTTTTTTAAGCTAATCATGTTAGCTGACCCGATTCACTTTTTCTTAGTGCAACTTTAAAATAAAATACATCATTCTCTATAATTAATCTGGTTGTCACTATAAATTAAAATATATTATCATTAATCTGGTTGTCACTATAAATATAAATATATTTATATTTACACCCCACATCAATATAGAACAAATTCACACATCAATATAAATATAGAACAAATTCACACCCCACATCAATCTCTATTATTGGTCTAGTTGTAATTAATATTCTAATCAGATTTATTTGTCTTCCTCTCTAGGGTAGTAATTTTGAATTAAGAAATTGCAATTTTTAATTAAATCTGATTAATTAAGTTATTACTTCAAAAGTTCGTAACTTTGTGTTGAGTAGTTAGATTTGCGCAAGAGTACAGTCAATGGAAATCTCTCAACGAGAAGAATGATGTGATCTCGAACTCAGTTTTGAGTTGAAAATCTTGTATGGTATCTACAAAAGACAATTCTCAAGATGCGATATAGGCAAGAAGGCAAAGAGAAAAGGATTTGTCACGACAAAAAAAATAAAAATCTAAAGGTTGCGATATTCCACGTGAAAAACAACTTCACACTATATGTCATCAAAGACAAACTTTTCAACATTTTGATACACCTCGATGTAGGATAGAAAATCTTTAAGAGAGCAACATACCATTGATGAAAAATGTTTCTATTGCGATAAGAAAGCTTTGTGGTCAAGGACTTGGGGCCTATTGGTGAGGATGGTGATTTTCACCCAGCCCACCAGGGATCAAATCCCATTGAGACATCGGCTCATTGTGATAAGGCTTAAAGGGTAGGCATCTCCCCTAGATGTCTCGGCTCTTGTTGAGTCACAAGTTATTGGTATATTTGGCTTGCAGGCTGGTGGATACACTTTTGGGTTTATAGTGGCAGCCAACAGATTTGAACCTAGGCCTAGCCTAGGTAATCCCAACGTGTTACCGATTTCCCCATGGTTAAAGAAAAATAAATCTTTGTGAAGCGAACTATGGGAATAAGGAAATATTTTGCATGGTTCAATGCTAGAGGAAGGGAATTTTCCTCAATAAATGTGAACCAAAGGGGTGGCCATACAAGAATCATACAGATGCCATGTGGCATAGCTTACATGTCACCATATATATGTTGACATGGAAAGAGAAATAAAGCTATTGCAAAACTTCATAAATTCATAACCTTATGCTTGGACCTCAAAATCGCCTAAGAGTATGTTAAGGTGACTTAGTGTTAGGATATTTAGACACATAGGATTTAGTTAAGATCTACTTGGTCTAATATGTCATTAGGTAAAAGTGTGTTTCTTTAGTATGCATTTGTAGTTAGGAAATCCAATGGTCACAATATGTTCCCGACATAGAGTGATCTGATGGTTCATACTCTCCTCGATCTTAATGGCCATTGATCTGTAGCTTAACACCCGATTGGTTCATGATCTCTATTTAAAGAGCATGGAGGGTCATTTTCCGATGATCGATTGTGAGAAACTCTCTTGTAAAATCTCTCTGTAATCTTTTTCTTTGCATTAATAAACTGCTCCAAGTGGTCGTGTTGGCTGGGGCCGTGGATGATTCCCTGTAGGGGTTTTACCAACTGAAAACATCAGTGTGTTGATCTTTGATCTAGTTATGTTAGTGGTTACTGAAGGTGTTCTTCCTCTATTGGAATACCTGTGTTGTCGAACATGGTATCAGAGCCTGTTTGAAGACCTGCTCCCGTTGTAGATCGAGATCGTGAAGCCGAGTTGCCTCATCTCCATTTTCTGGCACTTCTGTACATTTTTGGGCTGAGAGGACTATTCCATTGCGTCTGGAGCACTCATTTTATTTAGGAACACTTTTCGTTTCACTCGAAAAGGTTTCCGTTTTCCCGAGATACGGCCATTACAGTCACAACCGGAGGTATAAAGTCTGAATACACATTTTTTAAATTTTTTTGCAAAGTTTTGATTTTATTTCGGTTTGTATTTTTTTATTTTCTAGGCTGATACTCTTTAAGACATGTGTATTCTCTTTGCCCCATGCCTTGTGCGATCTCGGAAAATCAGAAACAGATAGGAAAAGGTGCATCTTCCGGGTAAGCTAACCGAGATCTAACCCTTGTTGTCGTCGAGAAGCGAAGTTTTTTTCTTGTGTGAAAGGAGTTTTTTTGGAGCATGCTCTCCAAGGCCGTCTTCAACACCACTACCACCACCACCAACAACAACAACAAAAACAACAACAACAAATCCTCCTTCTAAACATTACAATATGTTTTGCTAGACCATTTGGTTAAAACTTGCCTTATTAAGCAAGAGGTCTTGAGTTCAAGTCTCTCTTTTGTTACCTTTTTTTTTTAAAAGTTCATGCTAAAAATTGTAAAGTGCATTTCACTTCAAGTATAAAAATGAATCACTATAAGCAACTTTATATTTTATTTTAGAGTTTTTTTTGCATGCAAATTTTCTGTTATAAGGTAACCTCATTGTAAAAGTGATCTCCACTTCTCTCTATAAAAGTGGGTCACTTCATAAAGTAGCTTACACTATCACGTGGTTATTTGGTTATCGTTTATTCCTTTTTTAAAAAGGGCATAACTCTCACATCGGAAGTCCATTTTCAATGCCATTTTTTTTAAAACCGCACAACTTTTCGAGATCTTTCCATCCAGATCATTAGTTTTAGTTTTTAAATCTACATTATCTACATATTTAATATGGCTTCTACAAGTATTGTCATGCTTACCAACAACAACTACTTCCAATGGAGATCCCATATGGAAGATT
>SNQJ01S0228245.1:3438-14457 GCA_010110895.2 Picea sitchensis | reverse complement strand
CCCTTTACATTTGGAAGCTGTAGCTACCTTTGGAAGTCATTACTTCCCTTGAACAAAAACTATTGATTATTTCTCATATATATTGTGCATGGTGTATTGTGGTGTATTGGTGTAACTCTTATGCTATTGTTCATTTCTCATTGTATATAATTGAATGGTTTAAGTATAAGTTGGAAAAGTTTTTTAAAAATTGTACTTGATACTGATTCACCCCCCTCTCAGTATCAACACCATTGTTACCCAAAGTTGACCAAAGTCAACCTACAATCAACCATAGTTAACCATTATGATCTCTACTCAACCAAATTCAACCATCATACTCAACCATAGTCACTTTTAGTTAACAATAATTAATCTTTAACACACTTAAACATGTTTAACAAACCATGACATTTCTATGATAACATATGATACATGTAAGCTAAAAATTTATGGATGTGAGAAATGGAATTAAATGGTTGTAAGCCCAACATGTAAGATAAATTATCCTAACATTCTTCCTTTTTTTCTTATTTCAAGTCCTTTAAATATGCACATACAAGTCCAATGACATTATTGATTTTATTTTATATTTAAAACAATTAATTTTGAAAGTTTGGTCCTCATTCACACACTTGGAACTATTGATATTATGGTAGTTGTGGGAGGTATTTAACTCCATGTGTAACCCTGATGAGAATGGAATATTCTGGGAATCAAGAAGTAACCCTAAATCATTGAACATAACCCTAGAAGAAATAATTAATATTAAGTATTTAGTCTCCAAAATGAGAAGTCGGCCCGGACAGCTCAGGAAATAATATAAACACAAGTAGCCAGACCTCATTTTGTACACCCTACTCAAAATTTCAGCTGGGAAGAAGTGCGCACTGTAGGAACTGGGATATTGCGTAAGTCTAGGGAGCAACTACAACCGACAATTTCCACAATTTGGTTTCCTGGTTTACGCTCAGACTTTCTATTGGTTATGGTTGGACTTTATGATCGGTCTTGGTTGTCTTTATGCATTAGCCTTGTTGGCTATTGGTTTTCTTCTTGAATTATTCTTTGTCAAGGTTAAGGTGCTCGGGGGTGGCTTCGACCTATGGTTGGGTGACAATATTTATATATTGTCTATGGTTAAATGATCACATCCATTACTTTCTAACAAGTTATGGGCCCACACTATCTTCGGATAGTCTAACTACTAAAAGATAGATTGGGAGGATTTGCTCAGTTACAATTATAGTTGCAGCCAAATTTTGTTGCAACAACGAAACCCTAACCCTCTTGTTGAGGTACCTTAAGTGAAGAGATTGACCTAGTTTTTGGATAGCTTAGTGCGCCCTAGTCTAGCACATCCCCTGGTACTCTCAACAAGCTAAGACATCAAGTTTGAGTTTTTGGTCAAAATCAAGGGTTGACCAAGTCAAAGAAATTATGACTTACTCTATGAACTGAGAAAACAAGTTATAAGGGGATTCTAACTTCATAGCATGGAATACAAGGATTGGCCTCATACTTTCCAAGAATAAAGTGTTGGATATTGTGAAAGGAAAGATCGTGGAACCATAGTTCGAAGAAGGAAAAGAGAAGGAACCTTAGAACATTGCAGTTCTGGATGAGTTCAAATATAGTGACATCAATTCCATGAGTATCATAGGGGACTCTATAAAAGACCACTTGATACCCTATATCTTCCATCTTGACTCATCTAAGAAGATGTACAATTCCCTAACAAACCTCTTCTTAATGAGAAACATTGGACAAGTAATGAGTCTGAAGAATGAGCTCCGTGACATGAAAATTAATGATGATGATAACATAACATCATACTTTGTGAGGATCTCTCAGTTAAGAGAACAACTACAAGCTATTGAAGAGATCATTTTAGAGAAGGAACTGGTAAATATAGTACTCAATGGTCTTCCGAAGACATGGGATGCATTTTTCACAAGCATGAACACAAGGAAGGAGTATCTTACATTCGAAGAACTTCGGAATTGATGTGCACAAGAAGAATCGAGGATTAGTGAAAAAGAGAAACCCCAAAAGAAACACGATGATCAAGCCTTAACAACAGAGTTCAAGAATTTCAGGAATAAAAGGAAGTTTAGCTCAAGGAAGAAGCCAAATCAAGAGAAAAATATGTGAAAAATACAATGCTTTAACTGTTGAAAATATGGTCACTACAAGAATCATTGTCCCGAGCCAAAGAAAAGGAAGGAAATACATGAAGCATCAGTTGCCGAAAAAAGGAAACCCTCAAATAAGACCAAGCAGGATGAAACAATCTTCTTCTTCTAAGATAAGGTAACAATATTCTTCATAGCTCTTGTACATACCATGTTCACATATTTTCTGTACATATCTTGCTTATCTATTTCTTAGAAGATAAGATGTTCAAATAGAAACAATACCTATGGAAGAATAACAAGATAAGGATTGATATCATGATGACTCTAAGACAAGAATGAAACTTGAAGAAACCTAGAAGAAGTAAAAACTAAAAGAAGTCAACAATCAAAAGGAAAATACTTGTGACACTTTTCATAAGGCAATAAGGATGGAAAAAGAAGCGTGGACTCTCTTAAATTGAGGGAGCCGATTATATAATTCCAAAAGAAGAGCATGCATTAATGCATGAAGCAAGGATTAGGAGGGAGTTAATCCTAGATAATATGATCCATTGAAGATTATGAAGTATCTATACATGTTCCCATCAATGGTAGCAACCATGAAAAGCAACACATGTTCAGTTTCACATTAGAAGAAGTCTTATTCAAAAAAAAATCTTAAAGTATCATTGGTTGTCTATCCACATCCATGATCCTATGATGAAATAAATAAAGTTGGAAACTTCATGGCATGGAATCTATAGAAAACTCCATGGACCCAAGAACTAAGGAGAAACATGAGGAAGAATATCAAAATTCTAAGAGAGAAAGAAAATCCAGAACAACTAGTCATTATATCGAGAATCACGAGACTACTTGTTTGGTATGAACCCTCTAGAATAAATCAAGAAGAATAAATAGAAATTGTGATAAAGAACATTGTATGGAAGACTTATGAATGGACGCATTGTGAGAGCCATAACTAAAGGTTCTCCCAGATGGAGGGAGAAGACTACGATGATATCTTGTTCCAATAACCAAACATACCTGAGCCATTATATCCCCTACAATATCCATGGGTTGGAGTTCACTTCAGAAGAATGTAAGGACTATTCTCCCCAACCGAGTAATTGAAAGAAGAAGCATATGAAGAGAAAATTCAAGTTTTTGAGGTATACCAGAAAGAGACTCTTATATGCAGATGGAATAATATCTTGTATGATTTCAAGCAACTTGGTGCAGAGCCTCCAATGCACAACATAAGTGTGGTGAAAAACTTTATACAACAGAGATATTGTATCAAAATGGTTACTCAGAATTCCAGGATGATGGATTTCTAATCCATGACAAACTCTCATGATGACAGAAGAAGTTCCACTTGGATATGTTCCAGGTTGATCCTTGCCATGATGCAGTGAGCTAGAAGGAAACAAAAGACATGAATCCAACTATGATATACTATAAGGATGAGAGCTATATGAAGCCTTCAGAGAAAACCACTGTTCCATAAAGACCAAAGTACATTGAGATCAAGCATTACATTCTCCGTGATGAGGTCCAGAAAGGAGAAGTAGTTCTCCAATATATCTCCACAGATGAGCAGATATTTTGGTAAATCCTTTGTCGAAGATGAAAGAGTTTGCGTACTCAAGAAACAAGCTAGAGCTCATGGAGACGACTTTATTATTGAAAATGTAAGAGATGACCCCCAGGTTGGGAGGGAGTAATGATGTGTTATTGATTTATGGATAGTCATTTTCCAATTCGAAAAATGGTCTAGGATGAGTAGTTCCTTTCCAATTCGGAAAGTGGTTTGAGATTTCTAACGGACAAGCATTTTCCAGTTCAAAAAATGGTCTAGATCAAACAGTAATTCTCGTAATGAAAATGGTTTGATGGATTTCTTATGTACGATAGACATCGATTCCCCTTGTGGATAGTGTCAGGGAATGGTATAGGATAGTATTTCTTCTTGGAATTCACTCTCAATAGTGGTCAAGAAGACTGGTCCATCTCACCGGACAGTCATTATTTCAAAGCTCACGATTCTGAGCAATTTCAAAGAATGGTCCTTTTTAGAGGTTGGTCCAGGATAGTCATTTCCTTAGGAAATGATCTAGAAAGTCATTCCCTAGGGAAAATTCATTCTCTTGAGGTTGCACTTTTTTTAGTTTCAGAGGAATGGACCAGATAGGTGAATGGTCAAGGTTCAACAATCAGAGAAAGGCATTCCCTAAGGTAGACTCATTCTCTCTAGGTTTCACTTTGTTTAGTGCCAGATGAATGGCCCAAATAGGTGAATGGTCCAGGCTCAGAAATCAGGACACCTATTCTTCTATGCTTGATAATAATAGTCCAGTAGCTCATGACTGATGTTTTACCTTATTGACGGAATATGCTCTTCCATATCTCACAGATATGAGTGGAAGAATGGCCCAGATGATTCAGTTTATATCATGACATTATTTTTCTATGCAAGTTGATATTAGATGATATGATTTCTATGGAGAATGTATGTGTAATGAACCTCTAATTTATCATAAAAAAAAAATTCCTTGGTACATTATCCTCTAATTAATTGAATTTTATCATCTCGTAAGAAGGCCGCTTACATTCCTTTTTGGCTTGGAGTGACCCTTAGTCATATTAATTTAACCCATAAGAGAGGTTCCAATAAAAAATAGGCATTTTTCTGACTACAATATCTTACTATATAGATATTAATACTTAGGGGTATTCACCCATACGCTAGGATTTGAATTTCCATTTTCCCTAATTAAAGGAGTCGGACTGAATTGTACTTTGCACGCAAATTTATATAACTCTGATATTAATTGCTCATACTCTTACCTAGCTGTGTAGACATTAGAAAATCCAAGTACGTACCGGGAATGGGATACTGTTACTAAAGGTGATTTAAGACTGGATAACAATGTGTTTCCTTTGATGGTTTTCGTTTTAGTTATGATACGATTTGTGGCTCCACCAAAATGAATTGAACCTCAACTCATCCAACATCGGTCATTGAGTGACTAAATAACTACCCCTCCTCATCCTATTGGTGTAAAGGAAGGAGCACTTCAAAGACAAGGTATAACGACCGATTATTAACACTAGACAACCATGGTTATTCTATTGTTTAACTTCGTATCTTCGACATTTAAGGGAGGCATGTGAATCTATTAGGGGAAGTTAAGACTCTGTCCTGGAATTAATTAGGTCTCAGTATCGAAGCCTCATCCTCCTGTTCTTCCCAATCCTGATGCACCAACCAAGCCCTAGAAAAAGGCTTGTACTTCCTGGATGGTTAAGGGTGGTACTTGTCCCTCTAGGGTTTTGGCAGTCTCATTCCTGCTCTGGTGATTTTGAAGAGGAGGGTTTTGTATTACGCATTGTTACACAGGGAAGTGTTACCACCTTTACAACCATCATTGGGGAAGTCAGCGGCGACATCTGTCTACCTGGTAAGATTCTATGGAACTATCGTATCCTAAGTTCGACAATAGAGAGTTCATAGTGGGTGTTAAGAAAAAATTTACTTCCTGTGTTAGGTTCAGAGTCTGCGCGATTTCTCCCGTCATTTCTAATGTAGACTATAGAAGAGGCTATTACCGAGAGTCCCTGCTCTATACCACCGTAATCCTAAAGCCCTATTTTGTGCCCTTTGTTTGTGTCCCTTGGTATTATTCTAGTTCTTTTGTTTCACTCTGAGATTGGTAACTATTTCGGAGGTCACAACTGTGTAGCACAGAAAGGGTTTATTAATATGTCGTAGAGAGATAAAAAGGGGTCTACCGTAACTGTCCTCCTCTATGTTTGATGCATTTTATTTGTAGTAGTGGTGGACTTCTAGTAATTTATCTCTTACGTGTATTGTTCATATGTTTGATGTCATTCCTTACATTCTTCATTTATGTTCATACATAGTTTTTGTATATAATAGATCGAACTTCTTGAATTCGCAGTGTTATTTCCTCTGTTAATTATTTGTTCAAGTCTCTGTGAAAGGGGTATCTTTGTATTAATGGTGGGACTTTGTTTTGTTACGAGGTACCCACTAGAAGTTATAGGCATCAATCTCCCCTCGGCCAAGGTCACGTTACAATACCAGGCATGGCCACTGGAGGCCGTGGTGTTTTAAGTTAAGTAGTCCGGCATCACTGTGGATCTCAAACTATACATTTGATTTTATAAATTGTAGTTTAATACTTTGCTAACGCTTTTCTTGTGATGGCCGAATGCAGGGATGTTCACTCTTCGATGCAAGTATCAACCTTTGCTCAACATGACAAAGGTACTCGGGTTCCATAAAAATGGCTTTCAGCTCGCTTCTTAAATCAAGCATGGAAGTCACGATTTTGTTCGTAGTGTTTCTGCTGTGATAACTATTTTGGAAAAAGAGCTTATCTTCGGCGTTCTGTACATTAAAAGTCTTTCGGAAATAAAGTTAATAGTTATAATGGCCATCATTACTCGATTTTGTTGATGACATTATGGGTAGTCTTTTGTTATCGAAAATTGTCTATTTGGATTTTACCCTAAAGAAATCGCTCGGAGGTGGGTTTCACAATAAAAAAACTCTACATTTTCTTTTATAGAATTTTTTGTCCTTTCGATGGATTGTATCCTCCGAATCGATTTCGCTACTTTGGATTTTTCTTTGGAAAAATATTTCTGTAAAATATGAAACAATTGTTTTCTAGTTATTCTAAATGAAATGCCACAGCCCTAAAATTCTTGTATTCTTTCTGTGCACATAATAAGTAGGAAGTATCAATGTTAATGATGTATCGGTGAAAGCATTGATTCAATACTATGTAGTATGATGCTAGCATGATTAAATCATCCCGTTTAGCATAGTCTTGCTCCCTAGATTCTATTCAGTCTCCTATGATTCATCGTTCTAGACTATACAAATGAATTATGTTTTCTTTTGAGTTAAATTATAGAATGGAAATACATGCATATATCGGTTATGTTCTTTCATTGATACATATTCGATTCTATTTTAAGTTTGAACATACACATGCATATAATAACTCTATTCATGCATTGATACATATTCGACTCTGTCTAAAAATTGTTACATATTTATGCATATAATAGATCTATTCATTCATTGGTACATATTCAACTCAGTTTAGGATTTGAAAACAAATATATGCATACATTAGCTCTGTTTGCTCACTGATACATATTCGACTCTATTTAAAAATTGATTTATGGAAATAAATATATAATTAAATCCTACAGTCTATTCACTGAATTTTGAACATCCATTGTCTAGGTTATTGCATGCATTCCATCATCAAAGATCACACTATAGCAATACCCAATTCATCCAACAGAGGTAGAATACATAATATTTAGGTATAGGAAAATACTCACAACAGTTATATGATCATTAAAAACAACAGACACTGGAACTCTTTTCTATATAGCTATAACATGTACAGTATATCCAATAAAAAGTCATTCAGGCAAATAGAGTTTTAGAGTAACATATCTGAACTAAACTTGCAAAGAAAAAAAAGGGAACAACCATGTTCCTCCCAACCGTCGAACTGAGCAACCATGATTACTTGCCCAATTCACCCCCTAGCCTGACCATGAGTCCATAAGGGCAAACTTGGAAATCCCTCGACATTACTATCCTTCAATCCAGTCACTTTTCTCCTTGCCTCACACCCTTCGAGTGTTCATAACAACAAGTGAAAAGAAAAAAAACAAATAGAATTTTTCTCCAGCATACTTAGCAACGTCCTGCCTCCTCACATATGCTTATTTGTAACTTGCCTAGGTCTTTTCCCTTCCTTGGAATTTTCCCAGCTTCCTAAATCCCTGATTTTTAGGGGTTGCCAATGGCCAAATCACTAATTTTCCACTTGTAAAAGTCATCCCAGTGGTAGTTCCAACATGTTCCCCACTCATGGAGTCATGGTCAACTATTTTTTGACATGGTTGTTCTATCTGTCTTCCTGCAATTAATATAGAAATATTTTTTTTTTAAACAAGTGTCAATGTAAAATAGTTAGTTGGGTCAAATCAGAGTTCTTCCCAATAGTGATAATAATTTATTACAATTAACAAATTTGAAATTCAGAATTGCCATAAATGGCAATGTTTTTTCAAATTCGAATTTACCAAAAACAAAATAATTTCCCAGAAATTTAAATTTCCAAAATATTTTATTTTGGGGGATTTCGCATCCTTTCCCCCTTCAATAAAATATTGTCCTTAGTGTTCGTTCCTTTCTTGGAACAAGAATGGATGAGATTTCCACAAATCTCCCTCCAATTCCCAAGTGACCTCCTCAAGACTAAAGTGCTTCCATTGCACCTTTACCTGAGTGACGACTCTGTTCTGAAGCATTATTTCTCTACGGTTCAGAATGTGTAGGGGTTCCACCTAAAATTTGCCTTCGAGTTCCACCTGTACCAAGTTCCATTCAATCATATGAGTAGGGTTGTGAACATATTTTTTTAATAAAGAAACGTGCAATACATTATGAATTCTTAGATTCACTGGCAGTGCAAGTTGATATGCTACGGGTCCAATTCGAGCTAGTATCTCGAAGGGCCCACAAAATCTGGGTGCTAGTTTGGCACAGTTTCCTAGCTTCAATGAGCTTTTTTGGGCTTTGACCTTCAAATATACATGGTCTCTGGCTTGAAACTCTAAGTGTCTTCTTTTTAGACCTGCATAGCTCTTCTGTTTGTCTTGGGATTCCTTCAAGTTATGTTGTACCTTTCTTACCATGTTCTCCATTTCTTGGAGCATCTCCGGTCCAACCATGAGTCTGTTAGCTGGGTTATCCCAACTAATTGGATTCGTACACTTCCTACCGTACAATACTTCGAAAGGGCTCAACCTTGCTGAAGTTTGGTACCCATTGTTATACGTAAATTCTACCAAGTGTATATAGTCCTCCCACTTGTTTGGTTTTGTTCTTACGTACATGCGGAGCATATCCTCTATGATTTGGTTTGTCCTTTTGATTTGTCCATCCGTTTGTGGATGGTAACTTGCATTGAAATTTAAGTTGGTAATGAGCCTTGCAAACAATTCCTTCCAAAAGGCATATGTGAATTTTATGTCTTTATCTGAAATCACCATTTTAGGAATACCATGCAGTCTAAATATTTCTTTCACGAATATTTCAGCAATGTTTATAGATTTAAAAGTAGACTTTACAGGAATAAAGTGTGCAAACTTACTGAGTTTATTGATTACAACCATGATAGAGTCATTCTGTTTCTGAGTTTTAGGCAAACCTGTTATAAATTCGAGAGATATACTCTCCCATTTCCATTCTGGTACGGGTAATGGCTGTAAGAGGCCGGCTGGATGCAGGTGCTCGGCCTGAACCTGCTAACAATCTTAGCACCTAGCCAAGTATTCCATTGTTTCTCCCTTCATATTAGGCCAATAAAATAATTTCCTAAGTGCTCTTATTGTTTTCTGGTAACTTGGGTGGCCAGAATACGGCTTCTTATGCACTTCGTCCAAGATTGTTAATTTTAACCCTGTTGAATCTGATATGTAAAGTTTGTTTTTAAATCGTAGCAGTCCCTTCTCGTCGATACTTAGATCTGGTGTATCTGAGTTCGCGGTATTGTTTGGTAATTATTCCATCATTTTAGTATAGTTTTCATCATTAGTACCTATCATTCTTATTCTTTCTTCCAGATCACTTTCTGCTCTGTTGATATTTATTTCAAATAACCCATGGATTCTTCTACTTAAGGCATATACTACTTTGTTTTCCTTGCCCTTGATATGTCTAACATCGAATTCGAATTTTCTTAAGAAGGATAACCACCTTGCTTGCCTTGCATTAAGATCTGGTTGATTAAATAGATATTTCACCCCGTTGTTGTCCGTTAATAATAGGAATCTTTTGCCCATTATGTAGTGTCGCCACATCTTTAAGGCATGTATTACTGCTGCCAATTCTAAGTCATGAGTGACGTAGTTTCACTTGTTTTCTATTAACTTCCGGTACTCATAACAAATAACATGTCCTTCTTGAGTTAGGACACCAACTAGCCCTTCTTTACTTGCATTGACACATATGATGAAGTATTTATCTAGGTATGCTACTTTCAATATGGGTTCCATTGTCAATAATTCCTTTAGTTTAATGAAGTTGTCTTGACATTTCTATGACCAGTTAAATCTGGTTCCTTTCTTTTGTAATGATGTGATAGGGTAGGCTATCTTGGAAAACATTTCTATAAACATCTGGTAGTATCCGGTGATTCCCATGAACGATTGTATATCTACTACATATTTAGGTACCGACCATTCCATAATGGATTCCGTCTTTTTCGGGTCTACGACAATGCCCTCTGCTGAAATTACATGCCCAAGGTATTGTATTTGTTTCTGATAGAAGTCACACTTGTCAAAATTGGCATACAGTTTGTGATTTATTAACGTTTGCAGAACTATTCTTAAGTGTTCCTCATGTTCCTCCTCCATCTTTGAATAGACCAGGATATCATCGATGAATACTACCACGAACTTGTCCAAGTACTCACTGAAAATATTGTTCATTAGGCACATAAATGTGGCTAGGGAGTTAGTGAGTCTGAAAGGTATGACTACAAACTCATAGTGTCCATATCTTGTCCGAAATTTTGTTTTGTTTATGTCCTCGTCTTTTATCTAAACTTGATGATAACCGGATCGTAAATCCAATTTTGAAAATATCTTTTCCCCCCTACTTGATCAAACATATCATTTATCCTTGGCAAGGGGTATTTATTCTTAATAGTAATTTTGTTTAGTTGTCTATAATCGATACATAATCTCAGAGTACCATCCTTCTTTATCACAAAGAGGACTAGTTCTCCCCAAGGTGAGACACTTGGTCTGATATACTCTTTGTCCAACAATTCCTGTAATTGTTGTTGAAATT
>SNQJ01S0228244.1:0-14457 GCA_010110895.2 Picea sitchensis | reverse complement strand
AGTTTACATTTGTATTGCAGCGTGTTTCAACATCTGTTCTTCATAAACAATCGATTGCCATCAATGACAACCTTGATCATCTGCGTCATCTCTGTTGTAGCCATATTTCCAACAACCTCTGACCTTAAAATGTCCTTTATTCTGATCTAGACTTCTTGGCAGGAGACGGATATCAGAGTGGGTTAAATGGAAACCCTGTCAAGGCTATGGACGCCTACTGGTAGTAGCGGCTCTGTCAACAGTATTAAGGATTTTATCTTTAATACATCGTGGCTCGCTTGTCTTAAGACTATTATCAGTTTTCATCCTTTAAACACTGCTGGAATATTTGGTTAATGATGATGTTTATGCGATTTTCAGGTTGTTATTTTTGCATTAGAATCTTTCTTATTATCCTGATCTCAATTTGCTCTTTTGCTAGAGATAACTGCTTCTACCATTGTGTCACCATTGTTGGTAGCCAATTCGTATTTTTCTACTGTCCTTATAAGCTGCCTACACCATTGTTCTGCAAACTTTGATTTTCATCGCAATCCTGAATAAAAACGACACTACTATTTCACACTTACGTTTGTTTTCATTTTCACGACTGCAAGCGTGAAAACTTTAATGTCGAATTCATATTAAAAACTTCACTGGATTGTTATGATCGCTCTTGTCTAGATACTCATTGTGTTTCCAATTTATTTCTTGTGATACAATTGACAAGACTCCAAGATCGTTATTCATGTGGAATTTTTAATTGTTAATATGACTTCAAATTTTATGAGACTGTGATCATTTCCTAAGGATTGTGATTCAATCATTGGTTTATTGATGGTTTGAATTATCTAGCCTTTGATTGATTCCCTTGACACATTGGTTTCATGAAAATAATTGGCGTTGTGGTTATACCCTTTGTATAAATCATATCACACGACATGTTTAAACCCTTGGTATTGATTTCGATTTATTGCTTTGGTTTTAAAACTATGCTAATATTGTTGCTCGCGCAATTATTTGGTTGACTTACCATTGGTTTCATTGATTATTAAATGGCATGGTTTTTAATCTATACAATAGTGGGTTGAATAGTTATTCACGCCGGCGGTTGTACTATAGGATGTGACTTTTTTGCATGGGCTGAACTAGCTCCACCACCTTTGCATGATTTGTCATTAATCCCGGTTCACCTTTGCTAGTTTCGGGTAACCCTGTGAGCGTTCTGCCCTTGCGTATGCTGTGTTTGAACCCTAGCCTGTGCACCTTGCTCACCGTGTGCTCCTATCTATGGCACCGGTGGTGTTCATAGAGCCGAATGGTAGTCAAGCTCTGTTACTATTCGATAACTCTTGAAGGGATTTAGAGGATAGTGGTTGGCTTGTGTTCATACAGAGGTTCGAGGGTTTCAACCTTTCGGTTGCCCAACAATTCACCCTCACCTTTGATGGGTGCAGGGCTAAAATAGGTGACATTCAGCTTGAACTCAATGAAGAATTCATAAGCTCTGCTACAGGACTAGCAGCCAAGGGCCAATGATGGTTTAAAAACTCCAAAGTTGATGAGGTGTCATGGCCATTACAATTCGTATCAAGGAAGGTGGTCTCCTATGATAAAGGTGTGCCCATTTCCACCCTCACACCCTGGTGGCACGATCTTCTGGTAATTTTCAAACAATTTGTGACCTGTGAATATCGGTATGGATTAGTATTTTTGTATCACCTTCGGCTGTTGATGAATTTCATGGGTTATCCATTGAACATGCCATTTTACTTCATGCGTAGTCTTTACAAGATGGCTAAGAGGTTCAAACGCGAGAAGGATGATAGTAGACTATTTCACCATGGCTTGATTAGACTCATCGTCGTTCACCATTTAAACCTTCATGGCGATAATTGGCAAGCTTTTCTGTCTAGAAATGGGTTTGCTGATTCGAAGCCTGTTCAAATCGACAAGGCTGTGGTCAGTGAGACTATGGTCGGGCCACCCGTGCCATTTCATGTTCTTCTCCCCCCTGCTAAACCCTTAGTTTTCCCTGACATGGACCCTCCTGACATAACAGAGAAGAATGAGGCTGTCAAGAAGCCTATGAGTAATAAATTCAAGGGTAACCCTACTGTTAACAACAAGGGTAAGAAGAATGCTCGATTGATATCGAGACTTGCCCATAATAAACCCAAGTCAAATGCCGACCAAAAGCCCATAGTTCTGAGCGAGGACTCGAACTCTGATATCGAGCGTTTTCTAACAGAAGAGTACCCTTATTCCCATGGCCTATGCTCCAAGCAACCCTATGACTACGTTTCTAATTTACCCCCGTGCTTAAAGAACAATCCTAACTACCCAAGAATCAGGCTGTCCAATGAAAACCCTATTGGCTTAAACAAACCCTTGCCTGTGTTATCGAAGCCCGAGTAAACATCATGCATCCAATGCAATGTGTGGCTAGAGCGTTATTATAATGACGTCCCCTTATTGCAGTCGAAGGTCAAATCTTTAGAGAACCAAGTTACAATGCTGTCGAGAGAAAGGGACAAGCTTCAAGCCACTGAAAAGAAACAAAAAACCACTGGTTCTATTGTATTCAGGAATGTCGAATTGGCTATAGCCTTCGTCAATTCCAAACTATCACAATCGAAGCCGTTTTGTCCATGTATGAATTTCACTATGATTTTTGCCGTGTAAGTTTGCTAGAATCATTGTAACATATTCAGTTTTGCTTTCAAATTTGCTCTGTTCGTTTAAATATATTTGAAATGATTATGTTTCCCGTACAGTGGATTCATTTTTACTAAACTCCAATGTAGCTATGTTTTGGTTATGCGATTTTGTCATGCCCAGTTTAGCAATTGATTGGTTTTCACTTGATCTGATTCGTTTTAGAATAGTTCTGTTAGTTTCAATTAACAAAATCAATGAGGTTTGTTTTCGCTTGGATTTTGATCGCATTTGACTTGTACAGGAGATTTTTGTGTTAAGATTAGAACATGGTTATGTGTTGATTTGATACGATTTCATTGTGGTTGGATGTTATCGGCTCTGATTTAATTCTTATGATTTGACTTTGAAACGATTTCGTAGGTTTGAATTGGTATGATCTTTTATGAGTGTAATGCATCATTATTAGGGATTGGCTTGATAATTACGAGGTAGTCTATTAAATTTGAAAAATGACTCTGTTTTCTATTGAATCAACATTCTCGTTTGGATTTGGATTACATTCGATCTGTGCAAAAGATCTATTCGCTAAAATCGTGGAGCTGTGTTGATTCATAACGATTGTATCGACCTCAAATTGTTTCGATTTACATACAAGTTTTGATTTGATTTGCAAATAGCATGATCGTTTGTATATGTTTAATATAGTTCTATTAATTTGAAAAAACGATCCTGTTGATTTCGTTTGGATTCGACAATGATTTTGTCGATGGCTAAAGCAACATAAACTATTTGTGTCGATTGGAATTGGTACATGAAAATAATTTCATTGCTGTCGAATTATCTAATGCGATTTTGGTTGCCCGAATTGGTGATAACAAGTTGAACAGAGTGCATGCATCTCTGTTATCATTTAATTGATCACGATTTCGTTTCCTTTCCAATTTACATACAAGTCTCGATTTGAATGATTCTTTTGATTTCCAATTAGCAATCAAATACTTGTTCAATAGTTTGAATACAATTCTTTACGATTTGAATTGGTTTTAAAATGATTTTATGCTCAAATTAGACCAGCTACAGAATCGCAAGATTCTGTAGCTAGTCTTAGAAATTAGATTTTTGATAATTTTTTCAACAAAATATCCTCTAAACTTGTCTCTTTTTGTCTTCTTTCAGGTACATACGAATTACAATTGGGCATGCTATGGCAGTTTAGGAGATACTTTAGATGTGGTTTTGTTTTAAGATTATTGGTTTCAGTCAGATTTGGGAGATTATCTCCAGATTTTCTGTAAACTATTTTGATAATTCACACAGGGATGTTTTACCCCGTGGGAGGTCTTTAAATACTTGTCATTTTTGTAATAAAACATGATCACTGTGGAGAGAACCATACTATGGATTTATGATTCAGACTGAGATGAAAGTTGATGTCTTGTAACAGCTTTCTCTTTCAATATATCAAACTTTTGTTTCAGGTTCTTGCATATCAGTTTGCAATTTATTATAGACTACTTTAGCTATCGTAATCCATTGTATATTGATATGATTTGATTTATATGTTGTCCATGTATGATATCTCTTATTTAAAAATACAGCAATCACTTTAATCCAATTTAATGACTACAGGTTTAGCTTCTTCATTAATTGAATTCTTCTGTACAAACTGTTGCATACAGATTTATCTAATTGTGATGGTTTGTGAATCATAAGTTTGTTGTTATTTTTATGTCTTGTTTGTCCTGTTGTTTATATTTGAAGAGAATAGTTTCTTCTCATTTACGAGAAGCTTGTGGATAATCTGGTGCGGGTTTCCTCCCTCCAAACAACTAAAACAGTTATTGCACACGGGACGAACTTGAAGCGTTACTTCAGGTCAGTTCGTTATTTGTCATTTAATAGTTAGTTTATTACTGTCATATAAGTATTTTAGTTAGATATATATATAGTTTAGATTCATAAGTTAGAGTTATTATTTTAGTTTCTTAGTTTAGATATTTTTATTCTACTTCTGTTCCATAAAACCATAAAAATCAAAAAACAATAGTTTCGCTGTCTTAGGACAGATTATAAATGAGTTTCACAGGTTTTAATTTAAATCTGTAATTTGTAAATATTGTACATTTGTAATTGAATCTGATTCTGTTGGTAATTGAACATCTGATTTTATAGAATTATAGTTGTATAGTTTAGGTATTAAGTTGTATATAGTTTAGATTTGTTTATTAGTTTGTTTTAATTGTTATTTTTGTCATTTAGATTAGTTAATTTAGAGTATTTTTCTTTTGTTTTCTTAGGACTTAGATCGGCTAATGGAGACACTAAACCCGTCAGGGTGGGTTATCCCAAATGGCTTGGGTTATATAGACAACCCAAGACTAGATCCACTCTTCCAGTTGACGGACGGTCAATTTCACCCGTCAACACTAACTTATTGATTCGGATTTTATGAGCAGAATGAAATGAATATAGATTATTAACAGGTGCTTGACACAAAATAACATAGATACAGTAAAACGGGTTTTCTATTCAATAACGAAATAAGATGAAACTATAAAATACAGTGAAAACAAGATTGTTGGAATGGTGGTGGCTTATCTCTGAGAAGAGATGTGACAGCTACGCGCATTCACAAGAAGAAGATTACAATGAGGCTTTGAAGGATGTTTCACAATAAAAAAGAATGCCAAAAACCCTAGACATCCAAAAACCTAACCCTAGGATATGAAGTGCCAAAAGTCATGTGGGCCCCGTTTGGGTAAGTTAGTACATCAACTTCCTGGGGTCGTAACTTTTGCATACGATCACTGTTTTAGGAGTGTGATAGCCCATTGGAAAGGTATCATCAAGGAGATTCATTTTCAGGGCTCAATCATGCCTTCAATTATCATTAAGGAGATATATCCTGAAAAACCTTCATTTAGGCCTTCAAAATGGCCCCAGAAGTTAAGAGTGCTAAAAATAGTAAATTGCCAAAATTGTCAGAAAACTGTTTTGAGCCAGTTCGAAAAGTTGGGTGGCCACTGATATCCATATGGATCAATCCTCCCTCCTTAGGAAGCAATGGTCTCCATTGCATTTAGTTCCCCCATCAAATGAGTAAATTTCTGTTGAATTTGGCCCCGGGTGAGCCACTTGCCTTGGTCCAAGAGTTGCCCTGCTTTGACGACTCGTTAAAGTTGGATCCTTTGTTGTTGAGTGCCCTTGATATGTGTGTCCACAATATAATCATTAGATTTCTGTTGTATGCAGTCGGGGTTGAGCTCTGTTGGTGTCAATTTTTCTACTACTTCTAAGGTGTCCAATAATGGTGGGAAATAAGGGTGAAGGAGATCCACATTGAACACTGCATGCAGGCCAAGGAAAGGAGGAATGTTGAGATAAAAATAATTATCCCCCATGAACTTGGTGATAGTGTATGACCCATAACGAAGTGTGTGAATCTTTCAATCAGGTCATGTAAGGTGTTCTTTTTGCAAGTGCAACCAAACTTTGTCGCCCACCTGAAACTTATGTGGCACCCAATGTTGATCATGGCGTTGTTTGTACTTGTCATTGGAATTCTGTAGGATATCATGAACCTGTTGGCAGATGTGCTAGATCCTCTCAATGAACCAGGTCATTTTGTCAGCTTCAGTTGGAGCAGGAGATGAGTCGGTCAAGGTGACCGCAAGGGGAAGTGAAACATCTATGGGACCCAATGGATGGAATCCCAACCCCACCTGAAAGGGGTTGTGGCCAATTGAGCTATGAATGACTCAATTGTAGCTATGTTGGACATAGGGAAGGCTCTCATCCCATGTGCGAGGGTTCTTTGAATTATACATGCGAAGGATATGCACAATCATTCGATTTACAACCTCATTTTGGCCATCTGTCTTGGGGTGGAAGGTCGTGGATTTGGTGAGCTTGGTGTCTAGAAATGACCAAAGGCTCGACCTGAATGTGATGAGAAATCGACTGTCCCGATCTGAGACAATGGTTTGCGGGATTCCAAAATGTACCTAGAATCGTTCAAAGAAGAGATTGGTAGTGGCCTCTGCTGTGATGCTCTTCTTGCAGGAAACTAGAATCACCATCTTCGAAAAGTGATCAACAACCACAAAAACACAGTCATTTCCTCATTTGGTGGATGGGAGGCCCAACATGTACAAGCCCTATTTCTTAGTGTTTCATTTCACAATAGCGCAGGCAGTGCAAGACTTGATATACTTGTTGACCTCCTGTCAAAGTTTCGGCCAGTAGAAATATTTCTGTAGCATCTCCATTGTCTTTTCGACGCTGAAGTGTCCTGCCACCCAACTGTAGTGGGCTTCCCATATCATCTTCGCTCGCTCACTTGATGGAACACGAATATGGCCCAGACGACACAAAAACCCATCCTGAAGATGGAAATTATCGACAACTGCTTTTTCACCCAACATTTGGTAGGTGGTGGTGAATTTAGGGTCTGTCTCATAGAGTTGGGGCCATCCATATGTCTCATGGCCACAAGAGTCTAGCACTGTGGTGAGTGCCATGACTGGCGGTCTTCTCAAGAAATCAGCGACGCGATTGGTGCTTCCTGTTTTATACTTGATGTTGAGGTGGAATTGCTGCAAGTATGTGGACCACTTTTGATGGCGATCATTCTGCAATTTTCCCTATGTTTGCATGAACTGTAGTGGCTTATGATCAGTCTGGATGACTGTCTCCTTCCCAAGAATGTAATGTCTCCACTGGCGGCAGGCTTGCACAATGGAGTCCATTTCTTTGTCGTAAGTAGGGTACTTACAAAAAATATCTGACAGTGTCTCACTATGATAGGCCACGGGGTGGTCATGCTGAGTGAGAACTAAACCCATGGCATAGTCTGAAGCATATGTCTCAATCTCAAAGGGATTTTGTAGGTATGGTTGTGAAAGTATTGGGGATGAGCACAAGCGCTACTTCAAATCATCGAACGTTTATTGTTGGGACTGACCCCACACTAATTTTTCCTTACCACCACCCATGTTTATTTGGTTGAGGGCCCATGCAATATGGGAGAATCCCAACACAAGCCTGCGATAGAAATTGGCAAGGCCCAAGAATCTCTAAAGCTCAGTGAGTTTTGTTGGGGCTGGCCAGTCACGAATGACTTGGATCTTGGCTGGATCCACATGTACGCCATGTTTATCAATGATGTAGCCCAGTTAATGGACCCGGTCCATGCTGAAGGAGCATTTTTCCAAGTTGGTGTATAGCTTGTGTTGCCACAGGGTGTGTAGAACCTGCTGAATATTCTGCAAGTGTTTGGCCCAAGTCTTGTTGTAAATTAGAGTGTCGTCTAGATATACCACTATAAAATGATTGGTGAATGGTCGTAGGATATCGTCCATCATCCTCATGAAAGTGGTTGGGGAATTTTTCAAACCAAAGGGCATGACCAACCATTCAAAAAGTCCTTGCTTTGACTTGAAGGAGATCTTCCATACATCTATCTGTTCTATCAGGACTTGGTGGTAGCCAGACTTCAGGTCAATCTTACTGAATTATTTGGCCCCTGTGAGTTGATCAAGGAGGTCGTCGATTCGAGGAATCGGGTACCGGTTTCTGACTTTGATTTTATTCAAAGCCTGATAATCAATACAGAGCTGCCAGGTTCCATATTTCTTTTGTACCAACACAATTGGGCTCCCGCAAGGTGATGAGTTGGGGCGGATGTGCCCCTTATGGAGAATTTCTTGGATCTATCGCTTGATCTCCTCATTCTCTAACAAAGAGTGATGATAGAATATCCCATTGGGAAGTAGTGCATCGGGGATCAAATCGATGGGGTGCTTGACCTGGAATTGTAGAGGTACCCCTGTAGGTGAGTAGAAGATATTCAATTATTCATCCACGACCTTATCTACTTGCTTTTGCTAGGTGGAGAGGTCGGCCGCAGAGACCCTGGATGTGGCTGTGATATTTCGCTTATTCTTAGAGCGAATGATGAAGAAGACAAACTTCCCCATCTGAGAGATGACCTTCCTGCATTTCTTAGCAGAGATCAAGGAAATAACACTAGGTGGGACTACCTCGGGTATCCTGTACAATTTCCTGTTCAAAGTAATAATAACACTACGAGGCCTAGAATCATATACAACATGACATTTCCATAAACAAGGTTGGCCCAAAAGAACATCACAAACTTAGAGAGGATAAAAATTACACAATAGCTCATCTTTGAAGGGATTGATTCCATATGATAGTCGACACTGTTGGCCTACGTGGAAATCGCTCCCTTGGTGGAGCCATCCAATGCTATGGGGTTGTGGGTGTGGCATTGTTGGTAGGGCTAGCCTCTTGATGACCTCTACTGAGATGAGGGTCTTATGGATACCGCTATCAACGATGACATGTAGTAGGGTGCTTTTTACCCACATCTATGAATGCAAGAGGCACTCTCCTTCTTCTGGCTCATCTGGTTCACTGGGCTCGAGCTTGGTGGTAGAAACAGTGGCACTGGGTTCCACGTCAATGATCTGTCTTCCCCTTTTTGTTTCTGGATCAAAGTCAGAATCTGCATCTGATTTATAGGCTTTCACTTTGGCCACCAGTGACTATTTTGAGAGGCAGTCAACAGTGTTATGCCAAGGGCTCTTATGGAAGTCACACCACTTCTCGGTATCATTCTTTGTCTTTCCGGCATCCTTCTTTTCTTATGCCTTGGACTGGTAGTCCTGATACTTTCCATATTTTCTCTGTCCTTTGTTCTGTGGGTTGGGGCCACCCTTTCTAGGCTTTTGTTGTGAGGGGTTCCCAGGCCCAAATTGCTGTGTCTTTTGTTTGAGCTTCTGCTCGATTTTGATGGAATATCGGTAGGCTGCACCCAAGGATGAGATGTACATAAATTCCACTTCATTATGGATGTATCTATGAAGAGAACCACGATACTTGAGCACTAGATGTCACTCTGAATCTTTGATACCCAGCTTGGTGCGCACGGTATGGAAGATATTTGTGAAATCTGGCACTACTTGGTCTCTTTCTTACCGTAGTGTGGTCCATTTGGTATACAGGTCGTCATAACTTTTGACAGGGTAGTATTGTTCCTTAATAGAATCCCTAAAGGATTCCCAGGTGGCCGTGACTAAAAATAATGAGGTTTCCTCTATTTCCTTTTTCTCACAGAAAGTTTCCCACCAATATTTGACATGGGGAATGGCTTTGAGAAGCGCAAAAGTAATCTTTTCTCTATTCGAAAAGTTATGGACAAAAAAATACCCTTCTAGTAGATTCAACCACTTGTCTACAACATTTTCATCTATCTGACCTTCAAATATTGGAATATCGAAGTTTATTTGTACCTTCAAGGAGGTGATGCCTCCGTTCGAAGAAGATGCGTCGCCTGTTGGTAGTCGCCGAAGGATTTGCGCGAAACTATCCATCATCTCATTCCTCTGTTGCGTGAGGGCCAAGGATGATTTTAGGGGCTAAATTTCGCTCATGGGCTAATTTTCCATGGTTTTTCCAAAAACCAGATTCGCTATTTTAAAAATGATTCGCCCAAATTCTATAGAATAAAATTATTTTACCTTAAAAATCGCCAAAATTTTATATAAACTATATAAAATCCTTAGAAATTTGAATATTTTTACAAAAATATCGCCAATCATTTATAGTTGCCATATGAAGGATTAGTAATATTCGCCAAGGTTTCTACATTTTAAAATAAATTTCCATCCTTAAAATCATCCCTGGTGAGGGCTTCCTTAATCAACAGTTTGAAAGGATATCTTGTCCCATCATATTTCTTTTCTCCTTCCATGAGAGGTTGCTTGGGCGTGTGAGAGCTTCTATCCTCAAGAGAAACAAGCTCGAGACCCAACTCTTTCTACTTCGATCTCATTAGGGACATGCATTAAGACGAAAAGGAGCAGACTGCTCTGATACCACTGATCTGGATTTTATGAGCAGAACAAAATGAATACAAATTATTAACATGTGCTTAACAAAAAATAAAAGAGATACAGTAAAACTGGTTTTCTATTCAATAACAAAATAAGATGAAACTGTAAAATGCAGCATAAACAAGATTACTGGAATGGTGACGGCTTATCTCTGAGAAGAGATGTGATGGTTGTGCGCATTCGCAAGAAGAAGATTAAAATAAGGATCTGAAGGAATTTTTACAATAAATAAGAATTCCAAAAACCCTATACATCCAAAAACCTAACCCTAGGAGATGAAGCACCAAAAGTCATGTGGGCCCCGTTTGGGTAAGTTAGTACATCAACTTCCCGGGGTCGTAACGTTTACATACGATCTTCGTTTTAGGGGTCTGATATCCCATTGGAAAGGTATCATCGAGGATATTCATTTTGGGGGATCAATCATTCCTTTATCTATCATTGAGGAGATCGATCCTGAAAAACCTTCATTTAGGCCCTCAAAATGGCCCCGAAAGTTAAAACTGCTAGAAATAGTAAATTGCCAAAATTGTCAGAAAACTATTTTGAGCCAGTTGGAAAAGGTGAGTGGCCACCGATATCCATCTGGATCAATCCTCCCTCCTTAAGAATAAATGGTGTTCATTATGTTGAGGTCCCCCATCAGATGAGGAAATTTTTGCTGAATTTTGCCCCAGGTGAGCCACTTGCCTTGGTGCAGGAGCTGCCCTGCTTTGACGACTCGTTAAAGATGGATCCTTTGTTCTCGAGTGCCCTTGATCTATGTTTCCACAATCTGATCATTGGGTTCATGTTGTATGCAGTCGGGGTTGAGCTCTGTTGGTGTAAGTTGTTCTTCTACTTCTGAGGTGTCCAATAATGGTGGGAAATAAGGGCAAAGGAGATCCACATTGAACACTGTGTGTAGGCCAAGGAAAGGAGGAATGTTGAGCTCAAAATAATTACCCCCCACAACCTTGGTGATAGTGTAAGGCCCATAACAGAGTGGGAGAATATTTTTATGGGGTCCTTTAAGGAATTCTTATGCAAGTGCAACCAAACTTTGTCGCCCACCTGAAACTTATGTGGCACCCAATGTTGATCATGGCATTTTTTGTACTTGTCATTGGAATTCTATAGAATATCCTGAACCTGTTGGAAGATGTGCTAGATCCTCTCAATGAACCGGGTGGCTTTGTCAACTTCAGTTGGAGTAGGATATGAGTCGGTCAAGGTGATCGCAAGGGGAAGTGAAACATCTATGGGACCCAATGGTTGGAATCCCAAACCCACCTGAAAGGGGCTATGGTCAGTTGAGCTATGGAGGGATCGATTGTAGCTATGTTGGACATAGGGAAGGCTCTCATCCCATGTGCGAGGGTGCTTTGAATTATACATGCAAAGGATATGCACAATCAATCAATTTACAACCTTGGTTTTGCCATCTGTTTGGGGGTGGAAGGTCATGGATTTGGTGAGCTTCGTGTCCAGTAGTGACCAGAGGCTTAACCAGAATGTGTTGAGAAATCGAATGTCCCGATATGAGACAATGGTTTGTGGGATTCCAAAATGTACCCATACTCATTCAAAGAAGAGCTTGGTAGTGGCCTCTGTTGTGATGCTCTTCTTGTAGGCAACCATAATCGCCATCTTAGAAAAGTGATCAAGAACCACAAAAACACAGTCTTTTCCCCACTTGGTGGACGGGAGGCCCAACATGTAGTCCATTGAGATAGATTCCCATGGTCTGTCAGGACTAGGAAGAGGGGTGTATAGGCCCTATTTCTTAGTGGTCAGTTTGGCAATAATGTAGGCAGTGCAAGATCTGATATACTTGTTGACCTCCTGTCGAAGTTTCGGCCAGTAGAAAGTTTTCTATAGCATTGCCATTGTCTTTTTGACATTGAAGTGTCCTACCACCCGACTGTAGCGGGCTTCCCAGATCATCTGCATTTTCTCACTTGATGGAACACAGATATGGCCCAGACAACACAACAACCCATCCTGAAGATGGAAATTATCGACAACTACATTTCCATCCAACATTTGGTAGATGGTGGCGAAGTCAAGGTCCGTCTGATAGATTTGGGGCCATACAGATGTCTCATGGCTGCAAGAGTCTAGCACTATGGTGAGTGCCACGACTAGTGGTCTTCTCAGGAAATCAATGATGCAATTGGTGCTTCTTGTTTTATACTTTATGTTGAGGTGGAATTGCTGCAAGTATGTGGACCACTTTTGATGGCGGTCATTTTGAAATTTTCCCTGTGTCTACATGAACTACGGTGGCTTATGATCAATTTGGATGACTGTCTCCTTCCCAATAATGTAATGTCTCCACTGGCGGAAGGCTTACACAATGGAGTACATTTCTTTATTGTAAGTAGGGTACTTACGGACAATATTTGATAGTGTCTCACTATGATAGACCATGGGGTGGTCGTGATGAGTGAGAACGTCTCCCATGACATAGTCTGAAGCATCTGTCTCGATCTTAAAGGGATGTTGCAGGTCTGGTAGTGAAAGTACTAGGGTTGAGAACAAGCGCTGCTTCAAATCATCCAATGCTTGCTATTGGGACCAACCCCACACAAATTTCACCTTACCACCACCCCTTTTTATTTGGCTGAGGGCCCATGCAATATGGGAAAATCCCAACATGAACCTACGGTAGAAATTGGCAAGGCCCAAGAAACTCTGAAGCTCAGTGAGTGTTGTTGGGGCTGGCTAGCCATGGATGACCTAGATCTTGGTTGGATCCACATGTATGCCATGCTGATCAATGATGTAGCCCAGGTAATGGATCTGGTCCATGCCAAAGGATCATTTTTCCAAGTTGTCGTATAGCTTGTGCTGCCGCAGGGTGGGCAGAATCTACTAAATATGCTGCAAGTGTTCGGCCTAGGTCTTGTTGTAAATTAGAATGTCGTCTAGATACACCACTACAAACGTATTGGTGAATGGTCATAGGATATCATCCATCATCCTCATGAAAGTGGCTGGTGCATTTTTCAAACCAAAGGGCATGACAAACAATTCAAAAAGGCCTTCCTTTGACTTGAAGGTGGTCTTCCATACATCTGTCTGTTCTATCGAGACCTGCTGGTAGCCAGACTTCAGATCAATCTTATTGAAGTATTAGGCCCACGTCAGTTAATCAAGGATGTCGTCGATTCGGGGAATCAGGTACCAATTTCTGACTGTGATTTTATTCAGAGCCCGATAATCAATACAGAGTCGCCATGTTGCATCTTTCTTCTGTACCAGCACGATTGGGCTCCCGCAAGGTGATGAGATGGGGAGGATCTGCCCCTTGTGGAGAATTTCTTGGATCTGTCGATTGATCTCCTCATTCTCTAACAAAGAGCGATGATAGACTAGCCCATTGGGAAGTGGTGTGCTGGGGGCCAAATCGATGGGGTGCTTGACCTGGCAGTGCAGATGTACCCCTGCAGGTGAGGGGAAGATATCTGAGTATTCCTCCATGACCTTATCTAATTTCTTCTACTACATGGAGAGGTCATCCATAGAGACTATGGATGTGGCTGTGATCTTTCGCTTATTCTGAGAGTGAATCACGAAGAAGACAAACTTCCTCGTCTGAGAGATGACCTTCCTGCATTTCTTAGCAGAGATCAAGAAAATAGCACTAGGTGGGTGTTCGCACTCAATTCTTCACCTGATGAGCAAATAGAGAGTGCTTGCATGCCCTGTTGGGTCTAGCAGGGCAGAACAACTGTGGAGCATAGGGTTAGAGGAAACAAAACAAACTACAAGCTAATATCAACTGAAAACAAATTAAAACTGTGAAAAGAAACAATAAACATCAAACACAAAACACAGATGTCACCAATGGTTTCAAGCTGGTTGATTGATGAAACCGGAGCACGCTGAAGGAAGAGACCAGTGGTTCCTTCTCCCC
>SNQJ01S0228243.1:0-14458 GCA_010110895.2 Picea sitchensis | reverse complement strand
ATCTCCATATGTCTGGAATGCGTGTCGTAAAAACATGTCTCAAACAGGAAATCATGAAAACTGAAAAATAGGGCTCAAAGATTTTTTTCAATATCCCAATCTGTGATACCTTTTGAAAATATAAGAGAGGGTTTTATTATTTGTTTTGTCCTATAAAAATCTCTCTCGGGGATTTTAAAAATTCCTCTCCACTTGGTCGTAAATTTATCTTGAATTTGACCACTAAACTAGTCATTTACGTAGCGTGTCTTATAGCCTGTGCGCAGGAAAATTCTCTGCGCAACAGCATCCTTTGCGCGACAACGTCCTCTATGTGACAGAATTCTTTGTGTGACAAAACCCTCTATGAGACAGAATCCTCTGCACGATAATATCCTTTGTTTGACAACATTATCTATGCGACAACGCCCTTTGCGCAGCAGAATCCTTTGCACAATAGCATCCTTTGCGTGGTGCATAGAAAATTTTGCAACACACGGTGAATTTTGCATCACGCAGTTTCAAATGGAAATGGGAATAATAAATGATAAAGCTTTTGTTTGAAACAAACCCTTGGATATGTTATATGATGCCAGGCGTAAAAACAATATTGGGGTTAATAGGCATGACTTTGGAAATTAATGACAAACCTCTAACTTTATCTATGAAAATAATGGTGCTAACCTGGCTCCAACAGGGATGTTATCCTCCTAGTGAGGTAGAAAAGAACTCGTAGACCCTGTGCCTATCCATTGGGATTTTCTTGAACCATTGAAAATTTTGCTCTGATCTATCTCCTATGTCCGTTGAAAACCCAAAACTGTGTATGCTCCAAACTGAAATCGGAAACTAAGCTAGAAATGAAAACTACAGATTGCTAAAAGAAATGCTCAACATGTTGAGCTTATTAGCACCTACCTACCCTAACTGCTGAAAACACTAGCAATCAAGTGAAATCAAATTTTCAATGAAACCATTGAATCACTTTATCCATTGTTTTCTTTCTTTGCACATGCTTGCTCCAAAGCTTGTTTACTGATAATTCATTCAAAAATTTATCTATAAATTCAAATCTCAAAAAATTAAAAACATTGGGATTGTTTACCGCCTCCAAAAAAACTGCAAATGGATCCTCCAAAACATGCATAAAACAATAATCATGTTTCACCCCTTCCATTGCATCCTTGTTTTCATGTAATTCAATCCATTGATTGCCACAAAGGGGCTGAAAAATCTGCTAAGACTGGTGGAAATAACAATATTTTGAATCAGAAGACCGTGTTGGCTGAAATGAAACCCTAGTGGCAAGCAATCCATATCTAACATTGACGTTGATTGACCATCATCTTTATTTCCAAAATGGTAGTTGATCAGAGGCTCCAAATATGAATTGAAATAACCTTCCATGTAATCAACAACATAGTCATTAAATGTATGAGAAGGTTGTTGGTCCTCTTCATTGATAAAAATTTTATCAAGAAAACCAGTGTCACTGCAAATGCGGTCGGACTTCTATGCTTCCTCTATTATCTCATGATTTACTTTCAGCAATTCAAAGGAAGAAAAACATAATGGAAGATCATTTTCATTGGCAAGTCCACTGCTTTTTTCATATTCAACACCATGCCTGGAGGATTTGTGATTTGAAACATTATAAACATTTTTCTTCAGCAATTTGAAAGAATCAAAACACAATGGCAAAGTTATTTCATCTCATTCAATACTTTACTCATGTTCTTCATCATTGTCACAACTGAAACATGCAGGTTGACTTCTTTCCTTAAACTGCTGAAACTGAACACTTCCTGATGGAGAACATGCAAATGGCTGCTATGAAAAATCAATCTCATAATTATCATTATATTCATCATATTTGGGCAAGTCAACTATATCTGCAATGTCATCCAACAAGGAAAAGCTTGGAACATCAACCTACTCTTCAACAAGTTGATTTGCAAATTCATCTTCTTGACTGTCTACAAATGAATACATAAAACAATCAGTTTCTCGCTCATGATGACAAAGATCGGCATGTAAATAATCTTCTTATTTATGCACAACCTCATGTTCGTTTGCTACACCATCATTCTTTGTATTTGCAACACTCTTTAAATTATGATTTTGTAGCCTCTGACATGCTTGAAGATTGTCTTCCACTACTTGAACATTATTGAACATCAGCTGCAAAGACATAGACTTCCTCTCCATCAGAAGAAAAGATAAGTATGATTGAAAGGTTGTTACATAATGGAGCATGCCGGCAACTTCAGGAGGTTGGAATTCTTTAGGAAGTTTATAATAAAGCCTAGCAAACCTCCTACTGAAATTTGAGATGGTTTCATCTTTCATTTTTCTCATAGCATAAAACTCTGAAAGGAGTAGATTCCATGACTTTCTCTCACCCCAAAATCTACGTAAATCTTCCCTCAATTCATCCCATGAGCTAATCGACTGAGGCTGCAAAAGGTCTAAACCATGCTTTGGAATCTCCTTGTAAGGACTGAGAAAAGGCCCTCATAGACACATCATCATGTTCAATCTCAAAAAGGTCTATAAAATTCTGAAATACCTGAATATGTTTTTCAGTTGAATTTCCATCAAGCTCTCCATCGAACCTAGGAAGGTATTTTTAATGTGTCAGAGTAAATTTATGAAGGATGGAAGGCAATTTAAGAGGACTGTATCTTTCTTGAATCTTGGATGATACAGGATTAAGAACAGAATGTATTAGATCATCTTTGGTTTCATTAAGATCACAAGAATGATCATGAACATCATATGGTTCAAAGGAAGGAGCTTGGTGAATATCGCTTATAAAAGAAGGAGGTATACCTATAGTTTGTAATGAAGGATATACAAGGGTAGATCTTTGGGATTCATTTGAATGCAGTAAGTGAAGAAATATTCTTTTGAAAAACTCAAGAAGGGACAAGAAGATATTGATAAAATAGAAAAGTACTTCTTGAACTAAACTTAAGCTCGAGTACCTGATTTTTCCATACTTCTCTTCCATATCTCTGTCAATAGGTCTCATTCTCTAGTGGAGTCTTTGAATTGCATTTGAAGCTTGATTGGAGTCGTCATGAAAAATTTAGCTCTGGATTCTTCTGCCAGTGGAATCACCTTCAAATTGATTTTTTTATTTGTGGAGTCTCCAGAGAATAAATACAGCCAATATGTGCCTAAGTATCTGCTGCTCTCAGACCTTGGACCTGAAACGATGGCATTCTTCCCAAGGAAAGTTTCTTTCAATTCCGTCCCCGGCAATGGTGCCAAAATGTTAGCACTTAGTAATTTCTTTGGGCTCCATCAAAGAAAGGCCAAGGTAACCTACAAACCAACTTTAGATTGTATTATGACCTATACAATCAGAGAGGGCTCTCTCGTATGTATAATGACTGGTAATAACTCAAATATTTCATCAATAAATGCACAGAGGTCATATTTTGAAATAGGACAAGTTTATTTTTTGTTTTAAAAGCGATGGTAGGACAAGGAAGAGAGAAAGTAGCATTGGGCAATGGATTCAATTTAAGAAAATGATAGAAACAAATGACTCAGTGAATGAACTCGATAACATAAAGGCTGAATGATCAACAGTCTTCAGTTAAACATCATTGTGTGTGGTGAGAGAAAAACACATGAAGCAACTCGAAGCACCACTGGGGGTGAATTTTGAGTTAACTTAGAAGAATCACAGTTTGTCTAAATGGTGTGAATCTAAAGCACTGCGCTGTGAATTATAGATTTGAAATCACGTTTTGATTTAGATAGAAATTACAGATGTGAATATAAGAGCACAGTAAATCACATACTCAAAGAAAGAATACAATACATCAGACTGCCACCATTGGAATCTTTTCATCAAAGCTTCAAGACTTTTTCATTAAGTTTCAATCGGATCAAAACAAACTACAATCTATAGTCATTGTCTACACTATTTTTCTCACCAACCTGGATTACATTGAAAAGATGAAATATATATACAAGGGCATGCCGCTTGGGCTTCCCTGCCCTCCAACTACTATCCCCAAAATCATGCATCTGATTTATTTGGAAGAGAACAATAACTTCTATGGATTTACTAAAAATAGAAAACCTGACTTTGCCAAATCATAATCATAACCGAAATATTATTTACAATCATTGATCATGATCACAATTTGACCATATGGTTGTGATAAGTCATCATGTGCATTGTTGGAAAATCTGTCACCTGAGCACAACAATTTTTCTACGCAACAGTAACCTACAACAAAAAACACAACGAATTGTGCAGCAAACTCGGAAAATAGGCATTAAAGATGCCATCATATAGCACGAATAAAAAATGATTTTTCAAAACTTAGAGAGGTTTTTGTAGGTAATTTTGTTCTAAATAAAAATACCTCTAATTTTCCTTAAATTCATCACTAGATGGCCAGAATACGTGTCGCAAAAACATGTCTCAAACAGGAAATCATGAAAATTGAAAAATAGGGCTCAAAGATTCGTTTGAATGTCCCAATATGTGATACCTTTTGCAAATCGGAGAGAGATTTTTATTATTTATCTTTTCCTCGACACAAACCTCTCAAGGATTTTCAAAATTCCTCTCCAGTTGTTCAAAAATCTATCTTGAAGTTTACCACTAAACCAGTCATTTACGCAGCGCATCTTGTAACCTGTGCACAGGAAAATCCTCTACATGACAACATTCTCTGAACGAAAACATCCTTTGTGTGAAATCATTCTCTGCGCGATAGTGTCCTCTGCAAGACAACATTCTCTTCACGACAGAACCCTCTGTGCGACAGAATCCTCTGTGTGGAAGTGTCCTTTGTGCAACAACATTCTCTGCATGACAATGTCCTTTGTGCAACAGCATTCTCTGTGCGGCATAATCCTTTGCATGACAGCATCCTCTATGAGGTGCACGGTGAATTTTGCAGTGCGCAGTTGCAAATGGAAATGGGAACAATAAATGATAAAGCTTCCTTTTGAAACCGACCCTTGGAGATGTTAGATGATGCCAGGCATAAAAACAATATTGGGGTTAATAGGCATGACTTTGGAAACTGCTGACAAACTTCTAACTTTAGCTATGAAAATCATGGTGCTAACAGAGTGCTCAACACAGTGTAGGCCTCTATCTCTCTCTCTCTCTACATCCTCTCTATATTCATACATAGACTCCTACCTTTGATGGATAGAACATATCCATAACAATAACTAGAAGAGAACCCAACCATGAGGAACCCCTATTCTTCCAAGCCATTACATATTTATACACACAATATAGAGCTTAAAACCCTACTTGGTTCCTCCCAAAACCCTATTACAATGCATGACTACTCTAGTTGACTGGTTGTTCAGGTTTTTTTTCCGTTTGCATGTTGCTTTTGCACTCTGACTATTTTTATTCCTTATTTTATACTTCATTCTATCTTTAGCATGTCGATCGTCATCCTTTCTTTTCTCTTACTTTCCTCTCCTACTTTATTCTTCTTTCTTCTTTATTCCTCTTACTACACGTTGTATTCCTGGTTGCAACTCAACTGCACACTCTCAAATCTTCCTTATTCTTTTTCACACTTCTTCTATACTTAGTATTTTTATCAAAATTGTATCCCAAAACTACCTATCCAACAGGCCCCCAACACTCACCTGTGGCTCATCCCAAGCCACTCGAGCTTGTTTCCTACTCTTCCATGATTCAATGAACCTTTGGGAGGATCCCTTAGCTACCTCCACTTCCTTTAGTATTGTTGCCTCTGTCTCTATGATCTTTTTGACCCCCTGCACACTCAAGGTTGTCATTTTTTATTTTTCTTCTTGGGTTGCTTGTTTTACCTTTCCTTGTGCATTGGCTAGCTCACCTATTACCCTCACTGCTTCTTCCTGCATTATTCCTAGGCATTGTTGAAGGATATTTGGTTGATACCTCATCTTCTCCACTTCCACATCTGACTACCTCTATGCAAAAATTGTTGTCATATGTTCCCCTTGTGGAAGTGTAGTTATTTTCTCTGAAGCTTTTTGGGCCTTTTCCTGTGCTTCTCTTAATTTGGCCTTCACATCCTTCATATCTAGATCTTCTACTAAGTCTGTCCAGAGTTTTGCACTCTCCTCACAGATTTTGGTGCACTCTTCTTCCACCTTCTTTATGTTGGCGACTATTTTCATCATCATTGTCTCTCTTCCTTCTCTTACTTCTGGTAGCATGTCTGGTGTACTACACAATTGTAGGTTCTCTACCCACGATCAGAAGCCTTTTATGACTTATTCGATCTTCAATACTTGTTCTTCAATGGTAGATTCTACTACTATGGGGAATTTTGGAATGGCCTTGTATAATTTTTGGATGACCACTTGTGTTTTTTGCACTATACTTTCAACTTCATCCGTTTCCTTGAGCGATTTCCTTACCCTTTCCTTGACCTCGTTTTTGTCTTTCATTACATCTTCCACTCATCCCTCAACTTCCTTCTTCTATTGGAGCATAGCATCATATTGTTATTGTGGTTGAGACCTTTCATCCATTATTTTTGTTAGATCCTGGTGTGCTTCATCTCCTCAACTCTTAATCTCTTGCAAGAGGCCTATCTGCAAGTCTTGTAATCTTTGTATCGACATCCTTGATACCATTATGTTTAGGTGTCCCAGCGTGTTCACTTGTTCCTGTAATTTGGACATTGGAAATTCAAGTGTGTATGTCTCAATATGGAGTGTTCTATGTTGAGATACTAGTTAGGTTAAGGCTATATGCACAACCCCTACTTCCTTCCCTGGAATTATGGATGGTCCTCCCTCGGTCCTATGCTCTTTTGTTAGGTTGGCAGTTGCTGGAGTGCTGCCAACTGATCCTACACTCACTATTTTTTCTCTGCCTATTTCTTGGTTACTTCCTCAATGAATTCCTCCAAATCGTCCTATAGTTGGTAGCATATGTGGTCCTTATCATCCTTGGTCAAAGTATAAACTAAGGTTTCTTTGTGCACTTTAGTATTCTTGTGCACCCCTCCTATTGGTTCCTTCCCCTTATCCTTCCATTTTTCTCTTGTTGTGGGTAATTCATGTTGACCTTCTACTGTTTGTGGGCCAATCATATCTCCTATGCCATTGTTCATATTTTTCCCCTACTCCTCATCTGATTCTTCATCACTCTTATCCTACTATCATTCCTCTTATGGGTGCCTCGTTTTCTCTATTGGGGTTTCCACCCATCTTCCCAATCATTCACAATTAGGCACACATATTCTAATGTCAACCTATATTTTGTTGAAAACCATTGGCACATCAGGTCCTTCTTTTCCTACACATACATGTGGTGCATGCCTACTTTGAATCACACAGAGTCTTTGTAAGTTTTCACTATCTTGGATAAAATGCACGATGTGTGTTTGACTAGATACTTGATAATCTGAAAGTATACGAATAATGTGACATTATTATCCTGTTGCCTCCATTTATTCACTATATTCCATGATTTGGCATATATCCCGGCCATATTACCTATGTTGGATGTGTGCATGAGCTAATAGTAGCCTAGTTCCTGCCATCTGACCAGTGCAATCAAAATCAAAATCCATACATAGTGAAATTATGTGCCCTTTTCCTGGGCCTCAATACAATCTTGCAAAAATGGGTTCACCAAGAAGGTGGCCCAGTTTGTTTAAACCCATTCGACACATTTTTTTGCAGCTACAATTACTATAGCTAGTACTTCATCCTTCTGACATTTTCACAGAAAGTTGCAGGATGATACCTATGTTGCAAACCGAACATTGTCATCACTAATGTTTTTAACATCCAAGCCTCTTTTCGCCCTGAAAGGCTGGAAATTTTCCTTCATTTATTTTTAAATGGATCTCTCCCCTGCCTTGTTGAATAAAATTGTCAGATCCTCTCCTGCTTTTGTGATCCTTGTGATCTGTGCAATCAACGCAATATTGATTAACATTGGGGGGTCAAGCCACAGCGTCCCTCCATGGATGCAGTTGAGAAATAACTTCACACAAGAATTAATTTCCATACAGTGTCCTAAGTGTGGGATCTCCATCAAATTTAGTATGTCAGACTTCTCCAATCTTGTTGTCCACACCTGTGTCTCTAGCATTATCATTGTTGTTCCTGGTATGCTCTTAGTGCACAAGTATTTTTCCCTAGACGGCTCTGGGAATGTTTTCTCATCAGTGATATCATGATCCACAAAATTGAGGCCGACAACCTTGATGAGTATATATCCTTCAATAATTACACTAGCTAGGACTCGTGATGTTTCCAGTGAGTATTTCCCATCTATTGGTACTTTGATTGGTGATGTGTCGTCTTTCCTTAATTGAATATAATCCCTATAGAATTTTTTCTATGATGTCGAAGTTGAAGGTCCGGGTACTTCCTCAACCTATGGTGTAATTTTTGGGAATTTTGACTATTTTCGTGTTACTCCTACTAGCGATCCAACTTTAGGTGGGGCCATTGCTTCGTGCAATAGGTTATTTGATTGTCTCTATGGCTATTCGGTGGTAGTTGTAGATTGGCTCTGATTCAGTCGAGTTTTCTCTGGTTTTATCTCTCTTTCTTGCAGCGCTTGGTAACAATGGTTTACACTTAGCAACCTTCAACTACTTTTTGTGCCTCCTTTCCAACTGTGCATGTCTCATCACGTCTTAACTAAATTTTATAATCCACCAAAGGGGTTGATAAATGGTTAAATAAATGCATCTTTATTACCAAATCCATTGTGTGATTTTTACCTCATACTTCCAATTTGTTGTGATTTCTGGTGGTTTTTACCATTTAATATTATACGTCGTCTTTATGACATGTCATTCCCACTTTGTAGCCCTCATTTCCTTGCTTTAATTTTTCCAACAGTATTTTCAGTTCCAAACTCCACAATTGTTCTTTCCTGTACATATGTTTTCTTCACAATCTTTTTCTTCTACATATTATTTTCTGAATTGGTGCAGTTCCATCCTGATGCACTATAACATTTCCTTCTGCACAATCTCCTATACCTTTTACTCTATAATCTTTTTATTTTTTCTATATCTACTTTTTATTTGATTTTCTTCATTTTTCTACGTTTTATTTGTTTTTTTGTGTTTTATATTCCTACTATAGTACATATATTGTGATACATGTGGTCTAGAACAACCCAGATTACTATGCAGAATAATATCGACTATCTCTATAGAGTTTTATCTAACTTCCATTCACTATTCCTGCAAGTAATTCTCCATTCATGGTTTCCATCAGCGCAACACCTGTATCTGTTACATGTTGAATCACATATGGTCCTAACCAGTGCATTCTAAACTTCCCTGAGTGTTGCATAAATTTACTGTCATAAAGTAATACTAAGTCTCCCACTTGAAAAAAAATTTGTTTAATGTGTCTATCATTCCAATCCTTCTCTCTTTCCTTCTAAAGTTGTTTATGGAAACCTGCAACAAACCGGTCTTCCTCATGTTGTACTAAATGTGTCAATATATCCTCTATTGCACCATATTCTAATAGATCAATGATCACTGCAATGTGCAGGATACGTAGAATAAAATATGTTGGCATCACTGCTTCTTTCCCATAGACCAACCTGAAGGTTGTCTTCCCTATTAACCTTTTACTTGTAGTCTTGTAAACCCATAACACTACAAGAACTCTTAATTCCCAATCCTATCTCCGTACATTGCCATTCTTTGTCAAAATTTTCTCCAAGATTTTATTGAAATCTTCCACTGTCCCATTGGCCTGAGGATGATATTGGGTACTCTTCTGATGATGATTTTGAAACTCCTCAGTCATTGCTACAATTGTATTATTCAGAAAGTGGGTTCCTTGATCACTAAGTAATATGCATGGACATCCAAACCTTGTGACTACATTCTCAAATGAAACCACCCAGCAGTCTCTGTAGTGAACTCTAGAACTGGTGTTTCTTCTTCCCATATGGTCAAGTACTATGTCGCAATTATTATGTACCTTTCCCCTAATCTTCTTGCTTGTGTATTGATTGGCCCTACAAATTCTATGGCCCATTTATCAAATAATTGCAATGTAACTTGTGGATTCAAAGGAACTTCATCCCTCCTATAAGGCCTTTCCACTCTTTGACATACATCACATGATTGACAATATTCCTTAGCATCTCTATGAAGTGTAGGCCACCAAATTCCTATGCACAAAATATTTTGTGTAGTTTCCTTCCCTTCATAATGTCTTCATGAAATCTCGTCATGTGTTTAAGCGAGTATCATAGGTCTTTCATGTTCCATCACACACCGTCTTAATATTCCGTCTTCTCCCAACTTTTATAGATTCCCTACAATAAAATGATAATTTGTTTCTTTAACTACCAGTTGTTTCGTATGCACCATTGTCATCTCTGTTGGAGCCATACATGTACTTAGAAACTACACAATGTCTAAGAAGTAATCATCCACCATTTTTACTGCAAATAGTTGTGCGTCTAGGAAGTTGTCATGTAAATTCCCTGCATCGTCTTCTGATAGTATGCGTGATAGATAGTTTGGTCCTCTTAAAGTGAAACCCCAATAAATAATTTCTGAAATTTTGTAGTGCATAGACCATTGCCAATCATTCTCGTTCTATAGTAGTATAATTCTTCTTTGTTATGGAAAAATTCCCGCTTGCAAAAGAAATTGGGTGATCTATGTATCCCTCCCCACTTGGGATAGTATTGCGTCCAATGCTATGGACAATTCATCTACATGAACATGGAACTCCTTGTTCCAATCCGTAAAGATCAAAATTGGTGTGGTCACTAGGTTTTTCTTTAAGGTGTCCAAAAACTTATGACAATCCTCGTTCCATTGAAACTTTGCTTCCTTCTTTAGTAAATTTTTCATTGATGTTGTGATATACACATATCCCTTAATAAATTTCCTATAATATCCTTTTTATAGTCCAAAATTGCATATGTGTGCACACAAGACATTGACTCATTGATTTTCATACTTTGACAAAATACTGCTAAGGCTTCCTTCTAAAAAACCCTTTTTTGGATAGTGTACATGCCATGCTACACTAATAGCCTGCGTACACATGTGTGTTGCATGCTAGTTATCCCATGTACACATGTATGTTGCATTCTAGTTAACCCGTGTTTACCTCAAAAAGTTGCAAAAAATATAAAATTACACGGAATTCAAGGGAGTTTATGGGCTATGGAAGGTTTCCTAACCATTTTACCCTTTGTAGCCCATCCCCAAACCGAATAACCATATTTTTCTCATATAAAAAGAGGTATTGGGGAGTCACTTATGAACATGAAAAAGAGAATAACAAAAATCTACCAAAATCCCTTCCCTTTCTTATCCCAAGATTTGCATCTCATTCTGAGTTTTATCCTCATATTTCCCCTTCAACCATACTCCTTATGAAACACTTCCTCCTTCCCTTGGTGATATGTTGGTTGTGAGAAGATAATGTGGGATTGATGCACTTGGAGCCATGATAGAGGATCTCAAACTTTGTTCGTAGAGTGGTCGCCAGCAAAGTTTGTAACCCTTTTTATCTTTAATTTGAATAAAAGAGATTATCCTTGTCCCAAAACCCTATGTTTACATGTTCTTGTTAATTTGAGAATTCATAGCTATGTTTATAATTTTTAAAGTGATTATTAGAGATTTCATATGTTGTTGCATTGTATTCCTAACCCCTTGCAGGTCAGCTTTGGGAGGATATCTATGATATAGGAGGCGGAAACAAGTGAAAGAGGTCTACACCAACCGTAAGGACTGAACATGCACTCATTAACTATGTCTTTCCTTTATCTCTCATCACTTAGTTTAGATGGTTTTGGGGTAGATTAAAGGTAGATCAATGTTTTAAGGGAATTATCGCTTTGCCTATTCCTTAGACCCATTTTAGGGGGATTTTCCCCTAGTAGAATTGGCGACTCCACTGGGGAGTCTCTCTAGGGTCTTAGTGGTATATTTTGGTTTGATTTGATTTTTGAATTTTCCAAGTTTACTAAGTTATCTAAGGTCTCTGGTCACCTTCCAGGTTCCTACGAGCCTTCCCTTCCCAGTTGGTTTTCCAAACCTTTTTATTTTTTGAAATTTTGTAGAGTTGTACACGCCCTATCCTCTGTATAGAACACATACATATGTGGTATACATAATATACATCCCATGTACATACACAATATGCTTTTGCACAACACGTGTCTCTATGTTTTGAAAGTTTTTTTTTTTTAAATAGTTTTTCTTTCCTGGAAAGAAGCTTTGTGCTTCTCAGACCTTATTGAACTCTTCAGGGTCTCTGTTAATTGTGTTTGGTTGGATTAAAGATTCAGTTTATCTTGCAATTTGTAAAGAACCTTTGTTGCTTCTTTATTTTCTTTTATTTTCTTTGAAGGTTTAGAGTGAACTTTTAAGCGTTAGATCCTCCAGTGGATTCCAGTGAATCCTTGCATTCAAGAAGTAGTTTAGGGTTTGTGTTAGTCTTGGTTTTTATTTTCTCTTTACCATGTTTGTGCTTTGAAAAACTAAAAAATATCATTTACTTGTGATTTTTTTTCTAAGCATTCGAAAAATAAAAAATGTTTACATTTAGTTATGCATTTTTGTTTGGTAGTTGTAGTATAGGTTGTTTATTACAAAAGAAAAGAGTTCCATTTCTAGAGTTCCTTCTTTTCTATTTCCTTGAAATTTTAGTGGTTTGCATTTGCATTGTAAATGAAAAGTACATTCTAGGAAACGTTTTTCATTTTGGGATCTTGGACTATACTTTGAAAAGTTTGCATTTGCAAATATTAAAAGCCATTTTTCAATTGTAGAACCTAGTTTGATTTTGCACGAATGCTCTAAAGATTTTATTTATTCTCTTTTGTCTCTTGAAAACACCATAATTTGCACGTCCATACCCTTTTGAGTAAATCAAGCCACATAAAATCAATGAATGACTAGCACTTAAAATCAACTAGAATTTTGTTTGTAGGGTTCACCAAGTAGTCTAGGCTCTAGGGCCTTGAAATAGGTGTGGAGAAGAAACTCTTCAAGGCTGCTTAAAAAAACATAAGAGTCTGTGATTGGGACTGTCAGAGTCTAGTTTCGTAAGATTCAGTCGAGACCCCCCTCTAACACAGAGAATAAACACGAGGTCATGTGACGAAAGTTAGAGGAGATAACCCCTCCAAAGTCGAATTGAGAGTAGTGGGGATCGTATATTGAGGGTCGTTCTTTGGATTTACATTGATCACATTTGACTATAGAGCCTCGTGGACCTCAATTCCATTCGATATCCTCAATTTTCTTCCAGACTAATTTCCTTTGGTACTGTTGAAAGGCTTCAGACTTTGTTATCCTACACATTACGATCAGCTCGACTATCGGTTGTACCCGCCTGGTGAATGACTGTGATTTGGCAACCTAATTGCATTTTTTTAAGGACTTACATGGGTGACTACGGGGGTATGCCATGGTACCTAGGGTAGACATCGGATCGCACTTTGCAAATTATACCCGGAGGGTTTTTCCATGTTCGAGTTACACTTTCACTAGTAATTTTCTCTAGTGTTGATTCACGTAATTGTTCTTCATCCCAGTCAGTTGTTTGCTTGATTTTCCGTTAGGAACTTTTTAGTGTGTGATCAGGTTTTTTTCTAGCTCAACCTTAGATTTTGGTTCATCATTTCACAAATTGGAAGATCAACAACTATGTCGTTCATGTAGGATTCAGGGTCCGCCATCGCCATTTATTACTTTGGAGCCACCTATGCCACCACTAAATCACAGGCTAGATCAAGAGGGTTCATTTCAAGCGACTGGGCCATAGGAGACTGTACCCGAGTTAACTCCTAGAGAAGACTTTCCTGCACCAGAGGATTCCATTGTATCTAACCTCAAAAGCTGAAGGCTTCAGGCTTGTAAACCCTCTGATCACTGACTTATGATCGTCACTTCTTATTCAGATAGTCCCTTCTGAGGTGAATTCACCTAAACGTTAGTTTTTTAGACGAGCGATGATGGAAGAAACTAGTGCTACCTATTATGGGAGTCCTCATACTCCCATCTCGGTTGTCGCGAGAGGGGGGGTCATGCCTCCTCCCCCACCTCCACCTATTAGGACTAGGGCTATCCATACACCCACTACTTCGGGAAGTGGCACAATCCTTTCAATGACTCTGACCATTGTTCCCTCTATCCAAAATGAGTATGCCACTCCCTTTTCATATGGGACGTTAGGTTTCAACTCTAGTTTGATCCTAACCTACTCTACTTTACAGACTGTTTGTCTAGGGGAAGGGAGCTCTAGTACTCCCTTACAAGGATCTGTCGCGGAAACCACTTCCTTGTTTAACGTTATTCCTTACGGTGGGGGTCATATCCCTCCTCCGTCTCCTTCACTCGGAGGTGCTTTCCACTAGTCGATCAAGCTTAACACCAACTCTAGTTTGTTCAGTGGGGGGATTCATGGACCTCAGTTCTATATGATTCCAATAGGGTCTATGCCTTTTTCCTTTTTCGGT
>SNQJ01S0228242.1:0-14458 GCA_010110895.2 Picea sitchensis | reverse complement strand
TCGCAAGTGGTCGTCGCAATTTTTTCAATATGTAGTAGTGCCTGGATTTTATAATATTTTACTATGTGAAATGGTTATGATGTTGTTATTTTCATGAGTGTCAAGCTAGGTGTATTTATTCATGATAACACCATAATGTAAATGTTTAAACATTCATTTCTAGCTTGGAGCCCAAGGAAAATACTCGACTAATGAATGCTCATGAGTCCAAGTATGGGCTTGGTTGTGGTATTATGTTAAAAGTTATAAATGCAATATATAATAAAATAACCACTAAAATAGTTGCAAAAGAGCACAAAGAAACTATGAATATATGATATGGGAGTGGAGCCCAAGGAAAAGACTCGACTAATGAATGCTCATGAGTCCAATTATGGGCTTGGTTGTGGTATTATGTCAAAAGTTATAAATGTAATATATGATCAAATAAAAACTAAAATGATTGCAAAAGAGAACAAGGAAACTATTAATCTATGAGATGAGATTAGGAACCATGGTCCATGGGTGAATTATCCTTACCATTTTTCCTTTAGAGGTGATTTAATATTCCCAAGTAGATTTACTAAGAATTTAATGGATTATTGCTTTTTCTGATTGTGGTATTTTTTCAAGCAGTTTGTTGCCTTTTCCTTCTAAGTTGCGCTGGGGTTGATTTATAGAGTTTTTATAGCAAGTAAATGAGGAAAATATAACAAAAATGTATAAACAACCAAATACAATAGGAATAACACAAGAAAATAGCAACAAATACCTCAGATCTGCGTTTTTTAAAAATATATAACTGGCCTCAGTGCAAGAGAAAGACAGATTTGGAATAAAGATGGAAGAATAATGTGTGGGGATTAGAATATCTCCAAGATACAATATCAATAGAGAGAGAGAGATAATCTCTCTTGAACTCCCCACAACTACATGCCAGATCTAAAAGATCAATTTCTTTCCCTTTTGTTCTATAGTTGGTTGGTCTAGCTGAGTTGCACCCCTCTTTGGATGCAAACTATTCTAGGAATTTTGGCCCTACTAGATCTGTCCTCCAAACTCCTGAAAATGGATACAAATATGTATATTTGAAAATGATAAAATCATAAGAAGATATTCCTTGGTTGTAGTTGTGGATCTGACCCTCAAAAGATCTATATCTCTAAGGACAAGTGTGCCCTCCTTCACAACTTCACCCAGCTTCAATAATAAATAATTATGAGGTGATAACCCTCACAAATTGAAGACAAAAGTCTCCCTAGGGATGGAAAACCCTCTTGTGGTTAGATCTACTCCAAATCCACTGTCCTCTAGGAAAAACAAGCTTCTCTTTCCTTGGCAGTGCTCCCCATTCCTGCAAAAACCCTCAAAATGGCACCCTGACTCCACAAATCACTATTGCAAACTGATCTAAAACTGTGTAGAATGGCGAGGGTGGAATATTTTACCACCTTATCCAAGCTTGGATCAGGAATAAATGAATCTTTCACCTCCTTTCCGATCTCTAGGGTTTGTTCACTCAAAACCCTCAAAATGCCCAAGTTGTAGAGCTCAAAGATGGAAGTGAAAAATGATCAAGAATACATGAGCAAGTCGCCCTCCTTCCTTTTATCCCATCTTATAATTCTCACTTAAATTTTATTTAGGCTTTCTAATGTTCTTTTCTCCAATTATTTCATAAATCCACTTTACCTTTTTCTCCTTAATCTTTTCCACCTTTTGAAATTAACTTTAATTATTTGGTGACCCCCTTTTTACCCTCTTACACCCCTTTTTCTTAGTGAGACTATATCCTAGGGGGAACAACTAGGCTACTTGGTTCACCATGGTAAATATCATATGGAAGGGGACATTACAGTCTCCCTTGCTTAAAATTGCTTTCCCACAAGCAATTTCAAAATTGGATGCTACAAAACCTGTTCACCCTCCCAAGTGGTGTCCTCTATTGGAAAAATTTTCCATCTGATCAAATTCTCCTTGATGCTCTTGTTTCTTAGATTCTTCTCCCTCATCTCCAATATCTCCTCTTGTATCAATATCAATTGTCCTTCCTCATCGACAGGTGGCAATTCTTCATTAGTAGTAACATGTTGTCCCACTGCTTTCTTTAGACATCACACATGGAAGACATTATGAATCTTTCTCCCAAGTGGTAACTCTATATCATACGCAATTTCTCCCACCTTTCTGTTGACCCTATATGGCCCATAAAAATGAGGTTTGACCTTCGCAAAATCACTTTATTTGATGGATTCCTTCCTGCATGGTTGGATCCTTAGGTAGACTAAGTCTCCCACCTCAAAATTGTGCTCCACTATGTGTTTATCTACATAAAACTTCAGTTGGTTTTTGGATCTTTGCAAATGATATTTGAGCTCACTGAGTATGTCTTGACTTTCATGTATCCACTCCTTAGCCATAGGGGCTCTACTAACTCCAAAAGTGATCTTCACGAAGGTGAGTGAATCATAACCATATAGTGCTCTGAAAGGGGACATACCAATGGACATGTGGTGAGAGGTGTTGTAACAGTACTCACCCAAGTGTAACCACTTGACCCACACTCTTTGCCTCCCTATCACATAATTCAGGAGGTATACTTCCACCCATTTTTTGACTATTTCAGTTTGACCATTTTTTTATGGGTGATAGCTAGTGCTAGGGTCAACTCTGTACCAACAAGTCGAAATAGCTCCTGCCAAAAAGTGTTCATGAATATATTGTCCCTGTCACTCACAATAGTCTTCGGTAGCCCATGTAATCTGAAAATCTCCCTGAAAAATAAGTCTTCTATCTAGGATGTGTTATACTCCATGGAGATGGAAAAACAATGACCAAATTTTTTCAAGCAATCTACCACCACAAAAATTCCATCCTTACCCTATACCCTGGACAATCCTGTGATAAAATCCATAGATATGCTTTCCCATTTGTGTTCTAGAATGGGAAGAGATTGTAATAAACCTGTTGGGTGGGTGTGTTCATCCTTATTTTTCTGACATTTTACACATTCCCTGATGTGGCACATAGTATTTGTTAGAATGAAATAGATGTGCTCGTTTTTCCATAGGCAATATAGCAATATTGTCACCTAACCATAGGCACAAAAGACACCCCCAAGAACCTTAACCTTGATAGACGAAATAATTCTGGTAGCATACCAATAGCCAACCAAGGCTAGTGCACCTTTCTCCAAGGGTAGGGCACCAAGCAAGAATAACTAGAAACCAAGCAGAAATTCCAAACCATAACCAAGAGACCAAGTCCAACCAAAAGCCAAAATCCCAGTTGTAGTTGCACTCCCTCTCCAAACTTGTGCACCACTAGTCTTACACAATTGTGAGTGAGTGAGTGTCAAATGAGCTCTAGCGCCCTCTATACTGCTCTATCTCACTTCACTAGGCTGACTTCTCTTTCTGGAGACTAATAACTCAATATTAAATATTATCTTGAGCCAACTTTTCTTCTAGGGTTATTATCCAACGTTTTAGGGTTTCTCTTACTTTCCAGAATATTCTAGTCTTGTGAAAGGTTACATGTGGAGGTTAATACTTCTCACAACTACCATAATATCAACGCTCCCTCCTAGCTAGGGAGGTATTAAAAGTAATGGTCTTGAGCACAAATAGACCATTCAACTAGTAGCATAATCATAGCCACACGGGCTATCTCATAATCACGTAGATCAACTCACGAGAAACATCATCACTATCAATATCATTTGATAGCATCAACTGCATCATCTCTTGAAGCCATACTCCATCTGAGTAATCGGGCATGGTGTTGAATAAGTCACTCACTCCATAGAGTGATACAAGGACCATTCTTCTAATTTGAACATATGTCCTAGAAGAATGATTGTCCCAATAGATGTTGAAGGCTATGCCATGGGCTACAGAGACCATTCCTACAGGAATTTCAGTCTCATACTATTTTCTAATCGGGTCATATGTACCATAGATATCCATATCTACCTATATTCCTTAGAAAATATCAGTCCTGAACCATTTTCCTAATAGGGCCACAATTTGTGCCTTATGAAAATACCAGTCCATGATACGTCAACAAACTATCAACCTGGACCATTCTCCACAGAGAGAATGTTTGTCCACTAGAGATTTGTTCTGTCTAGACCATTCTCCTCCTGGAGAATGTCTATCCACCAATACACTGACTATCCATCTAGCTAGAAATCAACTCCAACACTAGTGGTAGTCTCCATGGCACTCAGATAGTAGCATATGGATGCTATAATTCCATCCAATAGAGCACAATTGTGTCTATCCATAGTAGTATAAAACTACTATCCAGTGGTACATAACCACTACTAGTAGCACACCGCTACTAACCAGTGACACATAGTCACTACTAGTGGATCACATCCACCATAGTAACATAAAACTGTTGTCCATAGACATACACTCTCCACAACAATCATGTCATCTTATATCAACCTACATAAACAATATCATGATACAAACTGAGTCATATGGACCATTCTTCCACTCACATTTGTGAGATCTAGAAGAGAATCTACCCTCAGAAAGTAAAACATCATCCATGGGCTATCTGGACTATTCTTCCCAAGCATAGAAGAATAATTGTCCCTAATTTATGAGCCTGGACCATTCACCTAACTAGGTCATTCCTCCGACACTAATCATAGTGCAACTTGGAGAGAATGAGTCTGCCCTAGGGAATGACCGTCCCTGATTGTTGAATCTGGACCATTCACCTAACTAGGCCATTCCTCTGACACTAATCATAGTGCAACCTAGAGAGAATGAGCCTTCCCTAGGGAATGATTGTCCAGACCATTTCCTATGGAAATGATTGTCGTGCACCAACCTCCAAAATGGACCATTCTTCGAAACTGCTCACAACTGTGAATTTTGAAAGAATGACTACCGAGTGAGGTAGACCATTATACTTGACCTCCACTCAAAGTGACTGACAAGAAGAATGATTTTCCTAGACCATTCCCCCACACTGGATACAAGGGGAATCATTTTCTATGGTACATCAACAATCTATCGGACCATTTTCATTACGAAAATGACTATCCGATTTGGACCATTTTTCAAATTGGAAAATGACTTTCCGTCAGAAATCTCAAACCACTTTCCAAACTGGAAAGGAACTTCCCAACCTGGAGTATTTTCCAAAATGAAAAATGATTGTCCATAAATCAATAACATATCAGTGCTCCCTCCCAACCTGGGAGTAATCACTTCCTTTTTCAATAAGGAAGTCATCTCCATGAACCCCAGCTTGTCCCTTAAGTACGCAAACTTTTCATCTTGGATAAAGGCTTTACCAAAATATCTGCTTTCCGCTCATCTGTGGAGATATACTGGAGAACCACTTCTCCCCTCTCGACTTTATCATGGAGAATATAATGCTTGATCTCAATGTGCTTCGACCTATCATGGAACATCAGGTTCTCTGAAAGCTTCACATAGCTTTGATCATCACAATATATCACAGTCAAATTTAACACATGATCAGACAGTCCAGAAACCAACTTATGGATCCGCACTGCTTCTGTACAAGCATCACAAGCTACAATATACTCTAATTCTGCAGTGTTGAGTGCAACAGAATTATGTTTCCTACTATCCCATGACATCATGGCAAAGTTCAAACTGAAACATATCCAAGTAGCACTTCTTCTGTCATCTTCACTTCCTGCCCAATCTGAATCGATAAATCCATGCAATTGTATATCATAACTCAAATGTCCCACAAGGAAAATATTCGGCTGAGTATTCTCCAAATACATTAATGAGCCAATCAATTATCGATACAGGGACGATTCTACTGAATCAGAGTCCCTCAACTTCTTCAAATCTGTCGCCATGGGAGTTTTCCATGGATTGTAATACATCATCCCAAACTTCTGAAGAACCATTTCAATATACTTCCTCTGTCATAGGAAGTTTTCACCACATTTCTGTTGTACATGAGAGGCTCTACACCAAGTTTGCTTGACTCCATACAAGGTCTTCTTCCATCTTCATACATGGGTATCCTTCTGGTATACCTCAAAACCTTGAGGTTTCTCTACATATGCTTGTTCTTCAATTACTGTGTTGAGAAGAACAATCTTTACATTCATCTGATGTAAAATCCAACCCATGGATACTGCAGGAGATATAATGGCTCAGGTAGAGGTATGTATGGTTACTGGAATAAGTTATCATCATAGTCTTCTCCCTCCTTCTGGGAGAACCCTCTAGCCCCTAGTCTTGCCTTGTATCTATCAATGCTCAAGTTTTTCTGACAATTTCTCACATACATTGTTTTTCATCATAGCTTACTTCCATTCCTTTTTCTTGACTGCTTCTAGTGGATTCAAACTGGTTCAATAGGTTGTTCTGAATTTTTCTTTCTTTCTTGGAATCTTCATGTTCTTCCTCATGTTTTTCTTCAATGTTGGAGTCCATGGAATCTTTTATAGATTACATGCCCTTATTTCCTGAAGGCTCCAACATTCTGTCATAGGAACATAAATGTAGATGGACAAACAAGGATATTCAAGGATTCTTTTCGAAGAAGAATTCTTCTAGAGTCAAGATGAACACGTGGTGCTTATCATGGTTGCTAATTCCAATGAAGAACATGGATATATACTTCATGGTATTCATGGATTCTTCAATGGATCATATCATTGGGGATTATCTCCCTCCTAATCCTAGCTTCATGCCTGAATGAGCAATATGCATGCTCTTCTTTGGAATTATGTGATCAAATCCCTCCATATGAGAGATTCCATGCTTCCATCTGCTACATCTCTCTTTTCTTTTTTCAAAGTGTCACAAGCATGTTCTGGTTTCCTTTTGATTTCCGACTTCCTTCGATTTGACTCCTCCGAGTCTCTTTAAGTTTTTTTCTATCTGTTTTGATTGTTTCCCATCTGGCAGTTGTGTCATCCTTATAAACTTCTTCTATGAAAGCTTCTGCAAGGATTGTTCATCACAAGGGTACCTACCTGGAACAAGAACAACAAGAGAAAACAAGAAATATCTATATAGAGGAGATGTTAGTTAAACTTGCGAACAAGTACAATAAGCATCTATATCAATAGTATTCATATGAAGTTGAGTATTCATTGCACCTAACAATAATAGAATATTTCAAAGACTTCTTTTGCAATTTGTAATGTAGCAATTATCACCCTTGATATACACAAATTTGAAGCTTAACAATTTAATCAAACATGGAAATTGATGCTTCAACTGCTATGGAGGGTGCACTTGTTCCTCTGAATGCATTGAATCCAAGATTACAGCTTGGACAAGATCTCTAGTACTTTCCCTGCAAACACACTCATGTTTTGCTAGATGATATAACATATACAAGTGCATACCTTTGAAGTCTTGTAGCATCGTCCATCTTATCTTCCAATATGAAACTAGATACCATCTTGACAAGAAGAGATTAGGAATTCAATCAGAAGATTCAATGATTTGAACAAGCTATAAACTCTAAAATTTTAACTTTGACCACAAAATCAATTTTGACCAGAAGTCAACCTTTTGTCTTTGACTTTGACCAGTCAACATTTGAATTTGACTGGTCAAACTTTGACTTTGACTTTGACCAAAAATTCAAACCTGACATTTTTTCTAGCTAAGGGTACCAAGAGGTCAAACGCTTCATCAGAAGTGCCTCAACATATGGGTTAGGGTTTGTTGCAACTACATAATCAAAAAACCTAGCTGCAGCTGTAACTAGTTCCATAACGAGCTTAACAAATAACTTCCCAATCTATTTTCCAGTGGTTAGATTGTTTGAAGATAGTGTGGGCCCATAACATGTTAGAATGAAAGATATGTGCTCATTTTTCCATGACAATTTAACAATATTGTCACCCACCATAGGCACAAAAGCCACCCCCGAGCACCTTAACCTTGACAGACAGAATAATTCTGGTAGCAGACCAATAGCCAACAAAGGCTAGCGCACCTTTCTCCAAGGGCAGCACACCAAGAAAGAATAACTAGAAACCAAGAAGAAAGTCCAAACCATAACCAAGAGACCAAGTCCAACCAAAATATAAAATCTTAGTTGCAGCTGCACTCCCTCTCCAAACTTGCACACCAGTAGTCTTATGCAGTTGTGAGTGAGTGAGTGTCAAATGAGTTCTAGCGCCCTCTATTTATACTGCTCTATCTCACTTCACTGGGCTGACTTCTCTTTCTGGAGACTAATAACTCAATATTAAATATTATCTTGAGTCAACTTGTCTTCTAGGTTTATTATCCAATGTTTTAGGGTTTCTCTTGCTTCCCAGAATATTCTAGTCTTGTCAAAGGTTACACGTGGAGGTTAATACCTCCCACAACTACCATAATATCAACAATGTCCTCCTTGAGGCCTCTCAAAGAGAACCTTTCTCTAATATGTCTATAAGCCTTGAGGAACCCCTGATGTCCTGCTAGTGGTGAGTCATGAAATGTTTGTAACACCTTCTTCTTGAATTTGTATTCGAAGACCAAATATATCCTCCCTTTATAATATATGATGTCATCCACAAGCTTGTACATGTCATCCTATACTTGGTCATCCATCAAATCACATGCAAACTTGTTTTTTGAGTATCCTACCAATAGATGTGATTTCCATTCAACATATATCTCTGACATGGAAAAAGTTGAGAGTCTTCGAGATAAAGCATCTGCTACCACATTGTCTTTATGTTTAACAAACTCTATATAAAACTCATAGGCTTGGATCTTACTCACCCATTTTTGTTGCCTTTCATTAATATCCTTCTGCTCAAGAAAGGATTTGAGGTTGTTATGATCGGTTCTTACTACAAATTTCGCTCCCACTAAGTATTCTCTGAAATTGGCTAGCGCATGCATGATAGCTACCATATCCTTATCATATATGGTGTACAATAACCCATGCTCTCTTAATTTTTTTCTTTCAAAAGCAATAGGATGAATATTCTGCATGAGTACAACCCCAACTCCTTCCCCTGATGCGTCAAACTTTAATATGAATGGTTGGGAAAAATCTGGTAAGGTTAGGATTGGACAAGTGCTCATGACCTTATTCATTTTATCAAAATTTAGTTGTGCTTCATCACTCCACTTGAATGCACCCTTTTTTGTCAAATCAGTCAGTGGGGTACATAGTTTTGAAAAACCCTTAACAAACCTCCTATAATAGATGCAAATTCCAAGGAATCCCTTGAGCTCTGTAAGTGTCTTGGGTATCGACCAATCTAAAATAGCTTGGATCTTCTCCTGCTGATGAACCTGCACCCCTTGTGCCCCAATGGTGTGCCCCAATTACAAAACTTTTGTCATTCCAAATTCACACTTGGGCTCTTTGGCGTACAATGATTATTCTTCCATGATGCTCAAGATCTCATCAACATGCTTGAGATGATCCTCCTAGGTTTTTCTATATATTAGAAAATCATCAAAGAAAACCAATAGAAACATCCTTAATTGCTTATCGAATATATGATTCATACATGATTGGAAGGTGGCTGGTGCATTGGTTAATCCAAAAGGAATAACCAAAAATTCATAGTGTCCATAGTGGCAACTGAAAGATGTCTTATGTATATCTTGTTCCCTCATCCTAATTTGATGGTACCCTGAGCGTAGATCAATTTTTGTGAAGTACATTGCACCATGAAGCTCATGCAATAACTCATCTATCTTAGGAATGGGATACTCGTTTTTTATTGTCTTTTTGTTTAAGGCCCTATAATCAATACACATGCACACTATACCATCCTTCTTTTTGATCAACACAACGGAAGATGAAAATGGGTTTGATCTTGGTCTAATATGCCCCATGTCCAATAGTTCTTTGATGGATTTCTCAATTTCATCCTTGAATTACTTTGGGTGCTTGTAAGGTGTCGTAATGATAGGTTTGGCTCCTTCCTCTACTTCTATAATGTTCTCAAAGCCTCTATCTGATGGTTTCCCTGGGGGGATCTGTACAAAAATCTTCTCATGCTTGCCAATTATCCTATGTATGTCTTGTGGATAGTGTTGTTTCTCATCCTGAGTGTTTTTGGTGAAAACTAGACACTTTGTTGCATAAGCCACATCCCCATGCTTGAAAACAACCTCCATGCACTTTGTTGAAACTATTGGATATTTGCAACTTCGGGCAGTCATTCTCCACAAGAAAGTACAATAAGACCCATCTACACCATTACATAATCCTTGGGAAGAAGTTGAAGTCCAAGGAAGAGAATTCGTCCCCACAGGAAAAATAGTAATAAAATTGAAGGCCCGAAAATAAGAAGTCAGCCCCAAAGTGGCACCCAGATCAGTATAAATACAAGACTAGCTCATTTCATTTGGACAGGCAGACAATTCTCCCTTTTGTAGTGCGCACAAGGCAGTTGCAACTGCAGTTTTGACAGTTTCACTATTTTGGGTTACTGGTTATCTTGGAGAGTGTGTCACACTTGGAGAAGCTCTTGCTTGGTTATTATTGGTCATATTATTGAGGAGCTAGGTATTGGTGATGCTATTCTTGGGGAGGATCTTCTCTGTATGGTATTTTGGCTATTGATGGTGTTGTACTGGTAATATCTTGGACTGAATTATTCTAGAGAACGTTGATGGGTTTTCTCCCAAGTTTGGGTTTCCATTAAACTCTTGTGTTCTTGTGTTGTGTTCTTGTGTCTATTGTGCATGGTTAATAATTCTAGATCGTGTTATTTATGTTGCATTGTTATAGTTGATATTTTCAGTATATAGTTATTCTATGATAATTGTTGTTGAAAGTGAATCTTGTTATTAATCATAATGTAATAACTATCAAGAGTTTAGAATCATATAAAACATCAACAAAAACCACCTTGGTTTTATTTTATGTCATCCCCTTGAATGTTTCCCTCTTTCCTTCTTCAAAATTGAAGGACATATCCATAGTCTTGTAGTTGGTAGTGATAGGTCCCAGAGTACTAAGCCATTGAACTCCAATTGCATTGGTGTATGGAAGTTCTATCACATAGAAATCTTATGTTAAGTTGTGCCTACCCAAGGTAAGGCTCATCTTAGGAATATACTTGTCACATGGCATGGTGCACCCTCCTACTACCTCCACCAAAAATCCCTCAAAATCCATAGTGGGTAAATGTCTCATGTTTACTAAAGCAACATCAATGAAATTATGGGAAGCCCCACCATCAATAAGCAACATGAACCGTTGTCCTTGAAGGACTCCTCTTATTCTGAAGGTACTAAACTTTTGCACCCCACTGATGGATTCTATTACAACATTCTTGATCCATGTTGCATTGTGCATTGTCTCGTCCTCCCATTCCTCGTGTGTGTGCTCGTCTTCTTCTTGGGTCACCTCCATATTTTGAAGATGTCCAACATCATATTCCTCCTTACTGTCTAAAAGAACCTCTATGTAGTGTATTTTCCCTTTTCACAAGCATCTATGCCTAGGGATAATTTTAAGGATGGAAATTTATGTTAAAATATACAAACCTGGACTAATCTTACTAGTCCTTAATACAAAAAATGAAAAATGTTTGGCGAAATTTTAGGGGCTAAATTTCGCTCATGGGCTAATTATCCATGGTTTTTTCCAAAAAAAGATTCATTATTATAAAAATGATTCGCCCAAATTCTATAGGATAAAATTATTTTACCTTAAAAATCGCCAAAATTTTATACAAACTATATAAAATCCTTATAAATTTGAATATTTTTACAAAAATATCGCCAACATTTAATGGTTGGCATATGAAGGATTAGTAAGATTTGCCAAGGTTTCTACATTTTAAAATAAATTTCCATCCTTAAAATCATTCCTGGCAATAGTTTGGTAAAAATATTCAAATTTCTAAGGATTTTATATAGTTTCTATAATTTTTTGTCGATTTTTAAGGTAAAATAATGTTATTCTATGGAATTTGGGTGAATTGTTTTTAGAAAAAATGGAAATTGGAGAATTTTTTTTTGGTAAAAACCATGGAAAATTAGCCCATTTGCAAAATTTAGCCCCTAAAATCATCTAAGAATATGCCTTGTCTCCCATGGTTCCTTGCAAGTATAACAAAGTTCTTCCTTCTCAACTCCCTTCTTGTGGCTTCATCAAGTTTCCCCTTACCCTTTTCAACCACTCTTTGATCTCTTCCTCTTGGAGAAAGTGGGGGTCTTGGAGTAAACTTGTTTCTGGAATTTTCTCCCTTCAAATATCTAGTCTTCCAAATTTCATCCTGTAGTGTGGTAGGCTTAAAATCCTTGACCCAACCACACAAGGGTTTTGTTATCCCTTTGGAAAAGAGCATCATCAAGCTAGATTCTGACACATCTCGAACCATCAATGCTATTCTGTGAAATTCCTCTATGAATGCTTCCGCTAAACCTGTTTATCTAAGTTGTGTGAGCTCATGGAAGTGAATTTCCGGGTCCCCCTGATCAAATCTATCCATGAGTCTTTGTGTGAACTATGTATAAGAGGTAATGTGTGCATGCCCCAAAGTGGTCATTCCATGGTACCACCATTCATGGGACTTTCCTTCCAAGTACAAGGTAGAAAATTTGATGGAAATCCAACTCCATCATGGGTTTTAGTTGTAGATAGGCATCCAATTTATGTACCCATTCCTTTGCTGAATTTTTAGTTGTTCCATCAAATGGGGGAATATCCATTTTTTATTTTGTGTGCCCTATATCATTGTTGCCCCTGTGAAATTCTCTAGGCCTGCTTCTATATTTGATTCCACAATATTCTGCCAATGAAACTTGTCTCATGAATCTTTCACTCAAGGCCACATACTCCCTCTCATATTCCTCAAAGTTATCTTCTACCTCCAGGGGAGGGGGCTCAAGGCCACCGCCATATGATAAGAGATTCGCGCCAAGGACAGTAGCCATAGGGATTTCAATGGTAGTGAGTGCAGCATCTCGTTCATCGCCAACGACGCAGACAGGTCCACGACCATCTCAGGGAACAACTAGTAGGGGCAGGGGTTCTAGGGGAAGGAACTCATTTTAGAGACAGTCACATAACAATGCATAGGTTCGATCTCGTGTTACCTGTTGGGGATGTGGAGGACCCCATTACCAGTGTGACTTCCCAGAGTTATAATTAGGATTCACACATAGAGAAGAAAAGGCCCCGATGGGAAGAGCAAGTAGCAGCCACCATATTTATGCAGCGGTTAATAATCGCCAGGCCGAGCATCAATCCACAGTGGTGGAGTCATCAGGTACGCTAAATCATATCAACGTTAAGATTTTATTTGATTCTGGTGCAACAGATAGTTTCATTTCACCATTTTCATTAGAAAAGATTGGGTTGGCAACCTACGAGCACGATGACTTTAAACAAGTCGAGATGGCTTCGGGGGAAAAACAAGAGATAGGACCTAGTGTTGATAATTGTATAGTAGACCTGGGAGTGTGTACTACCAGGTTGAAGGTATACGTCACTGCTCTCGAGGCGTATGACCTAATCATTGGAATGGATTGGTTAGCAGCTCACTGAGATTTGGTAGATTGTTTTGCTAAGAGGGTGCTTTGTGTCGATGATGAGGGAAGGCCAGTAGAGATATAGGGTGTATGTAGAAAAGTTTCATTACGATTTATCTCAACTATGAAGTTTAAGTGATGCTTGAGACAACAGTGTCGACTATATGTAGTAGAAGCAGTGAACGAAAGGAAGGGACCCTCATTGGATCAGTACCCGGTATTGTCAGAATTTAAGGATGTTTTTCCAAACGAGTTACCAGGGTTATCTCCTGAGAGGGAGCTTGATTTTACTATTGAGCTAAAACCTGGTGCAGAACCAATTTCCAAAACTCCATATAGGATGACAGCGCTAGAACTTTGTGAGTTGCAAATTCAATTGAAAGAGTTACTGGACTTAGGGCTAATAAGGCCCAGTGTCTCACCTTAGGGTGCACTAGTAATTTTTGTAAAGAAGAAGGATGGATCCTTACGACTGTGTATATACTACAAGGACTTGAACCGTGCTACAGTGAAAAATAGGAACCCGATGCCACGAATAGATGACCTCTTTCATCAGATGAAAGGAGCAACAATATTCTCAAAGATCGATTTGCGATCAGGATATCATCAGTTAAGGATTAAGGAAGGTGATATCCCAAAACCTACCTTTCAAAATCGGTTTAGACATTACGAGTTTGTCATAGTACCTTTCGGATTGACCAATGCACCAACAGTATTCATGAGCCTCGTGAACGACGTATTCTGAAAGTACTTAGACCGTTTTGTACAAGTCTTTCTAGATGACATCCTCATCTATTCCAAGAACGAAAGAGAACATGAGGAACACTTACGAGTAGTGGTGTCCTGCCTTAGAGAGAACAAATTGTATGGGAAGTTGTCTAAGTGTTCCTTCTTTTAGAAAGAGATCCACTATTTAGGTCATATCATTTCCGGTGAAGGAATCTATGTAGAGCCAGAAAAGGTAAAGGCCATTATGGAGTGGCCAGTGCTGAAAAATTCCCATG
>SNQJ01S0228241.1:1055-14543 GCA_010110895.2 Picea sitchensis | reverse complement strand
CCTCCACTAAGTCCACTTGTCCCACTTGCCTCCGGGTCTGAGTCCCATCCCATAACTGTTGTCAGTCCATGCTGTCAGGCCTTTACTCTTCCCATTCATGGCCAGCCCCGTCGGCGACTTTACCTCCAATCACCTGCCTCCACGTCACTCCCCCATACATTTTGGACACCGTCATCTGCCACTTCATCCCTAGTGGCCCGTTGCCCATTAATAACGGGATAAGATACCCGTTTTCACGCTGATCGATTTTCGGCGTCCGACCGACCCATCTTTGAATAAAACTACCGTTTCCCTTTGTAGTCATTATTCATCCATCGCGCCAGAAACCTCCTTTTCCTCCATCGTTCTTGCATCACTTTCACCTACAGTCATCCAACCCCACTAACGTATTGTTTATTGTAGGTACAGTTGCCGAAATGGTATCTAAGACGAAGCAAGCTGAAGAGGAAGAGAATTTGTTCATTCCTCCTCCTGTTGACCTGGATAAAATCCCCCTGATCGATAAAGATCACTTAATAGTAGATACCGTATGTAGTTTTGACTTCTCTGATCTCCAGTCGTGGCTTTGGGAGGTTTTCCTGGACCAGAGCGATGAAATTGGACTCTGGGAGTCCAATTTTCCTCTATATCTCTTCCCTCAAATCCATAATTTCCCGTAGTTTGCTCTCCAATGCCAGGCCCACTACGTCCCTGACCAGAAAGCCATCCTTTCTTCATCCGGAGATGCTCTTTTCTTCATCACCCCTGAAGATATAGACCAGATGCTACAAATCACCCGAGCAGAATCTGCGTCACCCTTTAACTTAGAAGTCCTCACCGAGCTTTACCAGAAAATGACTTTCCCACAAAGAGCTCAGATTTTCGAGCTTTTTCTTCCCACTTCAGCTCCACTCCCGTCCACCAATCCCCCGTACCCCTAGTCTATGTTTTCCACCAAAGGGAATCAGATTATTTCCTCTCTATGTGCCCTTCTTGGGTACTATTCTGATCAGTGGGTGGACGAGCCCATCCTGGGATTTCTATCTTTCTTCTCAAATGATGAACAACCGACCAAACAGTTCGACTACAACACTTTCCTAGCCAATAAAATACATGAGCAGTTCGTCAATTTCACCATCGAAGGCATGTTTAGGTATTCATCCATTCTGGCTTACATGCTCCTCTATTTCCAAGCCGACAGGTTCAACTTCTCCATGCAGAAGATGGATGCCGATGGGAAGCCCCAGCCAGTCACAGCATGGACTTCTCTCCTGAAACACAGTTCTGTTGAATACGATTTCACAGCGTTCATTGACCGGTTTTACCACCCTGTGGTAAGTATATTGCGTGGCATGCCTGAGCCACGAATAAATGATGAGGTCCAGAGGATCCTCCACCTCTCGGACAATGTTCAGACAGGAGACTGGAATTTATGCCAGAATCACAGAGAAATCAGAATCTTTGGATGTGAATTGGCGCCTTATAAACTGCCTCGATATGTATCGGTAAGGGTCTTCGCACTAGAATATATAAGGCAGATTATGAATTCTGACGATATTCACTTTGTTTCCCTTAAGAAAAAGCAACAGCTGAGAATCAAGGGTCAAATTGGTCCTCTCATCTGCAACAGCCGAGGCGTAGGGAAAGAAGTAGATCGAATTTTGAAGGGGATGAAATTCTCTACAAGTTTCATCTGGCGTTATGATCCACATGGGATCATTTGAGACATGAGGGTAAAAAACAAAAATACCCTGTATACTCACGAGCCCAAGCCAGACATCGAAAAATTTGCGAATCAGGCAGTATGGTTGCCTGATACTTTGTTAGACTTGGAACAACGGGCGCCCTCAACAAGCACTCTACCCGCTACCACACCTCAGGTCCTCAAGGAGAAGAGGCCCCGACAGGAATCTTCTCCTCCTGTAACTGAGGTGTATTCAGAGGAATTCCACATTCAGTCCAAGAAGCCGAAGATGGTCTCAACTCCCGCCACAACAGTAGAAGCTACCACGGTGACCACCACTGGGGACAAGCAATTCACTCTACCCTTCGGCTCTAGTCAGCTTAAGGAAGTAACAAAGGAATTAAAATCCACTGATTCTCCCTTGGATACTCCGCCAAGCGAGACTGGGCCCAAGCTGGGCATTTTTGAAAAATATGACTTGATCAGAAAAAAGAACCAGACGCTCACAAGCAGCACCTATGCACAGTTCCAGAAGCAGTCATCCACAGCCCAGGATAGACTCCTTTCGGCGTTTGATACAGAAAAGGGTAGGATGCATATGGCATTCCTACAAGCACAAGTGGTTGATCCCAAGGTGATGTCTAATTACAAGAGGGCCATGTTTGAGTTTCAAACAAAGGATGGTCATCTGGCAGTTCAGATGGATCTACACAAGCAAACGGGGAAGATGATTTTCCACACTTTGGCCCACGCTTCAACTTCTGCATCTAAGTTTCAGATAGCTTTGAGCAATGCCCAGACTCAACTGAAGCTGGAAAAAATATCTTCCTTCGTGAAAGACAACAGGATAAAGACATTGGAAGAACTGGTCGTCAAGATTGGTTACGACCCGGCGAACATCAAGGCTGCCAGATAAATGATTAAAAAGAAAAATGCTGACATCGCCTCATTGATAAAACAGCTAAAGCTCCCTCCAATAGAGGACCCACAGGCAAAGGAGATAGCTGAAAAGGAAAGTGAAAAAGATGAGATGTTGAGATTTCTCCTTGAGAAGAATGCTCAGTTAAAGGAGATGGAGGCTGATATGGAAAGACTATTAAAGGAAAAAGAGCAGGCAAATCCATGGAAGGCATTCCATTGAGTGCCATCCCCATTGCAGGATTGAGCACAACGACAGTGACCGTCATCCCATATGCAACATCAGTGCCCCTACCAGAAGGAGCAACAGACCTGGCCAAGTCCATGGAGAGAATGAACCTGCAAGAGTCAGAAATCAACAGGCTTAACAAAGAAGTGGAGAATCTCCAAGAGCTGAAGACTTCTTTCCAGACAAGTGTGTCCAGAGAGAAACAGGTGAATGAGAAAATCAAGAAGGAGTTACAACAGCTCCAGACACAGACAATGGCAGGAAAAACTCTGGCCGAGGTCAAAGAGATCGTGTGGACTGATATTTCCAGCTCCATCAATGAAATCTGGCCAATGGTTCAAATTATGTTTTAACAAAACGAGTTGCTCGAGAGGAGAAAATAGGTTGTGGAGAAAATCAGAGTGGAGCTGGGAGACATGCCAGCTCAAGCCAATGAAATCATAAGGTTCCTGAATTCCAAGACCCGGGAGGAACTTGAGGAATTGAAAATTGAAGACAGGACCGAGACCATATTGGAGGTGAAGAGAGTTCTAACCAAAAGAGGTGTCATGCTGCAGCTAGAAGAGAATATCCAAGTCATGGACCAAGGAGTGAGGGCCCCTTGTTACATATGTCATGTTTCTATTGGTCCAGAGGTCACATCCCCCACCTGATACCTAACATCCCGTCGCCCCTGGCGTCACCCTCCACTAAGTCCACTTGTCCCACTTGCCTTCGGGTCTGAGTCCCATCCCATAACTGCTGTCAGTCCATGCTGTCAGGCCTTTACTCTTCCCATTCATGGCCAGCCCCGTCGGCGACTTTACCTCCAATCACCTGCCTCCACGTCACTCCCCCATACGTTTTGGACACCGTCATCTGCCACTTCATCCCTAGTGGCCCATTGCTCATTAATAAAGGGATAAGATACCCGTTGTCACGCTGATCGATTTCCTGCGTCCGACCGACCCATTTTTGAATAAAACTACTGTTTCCCTTTGTAGTCATTATTCATCCATCGTGCCAGAAACCTCCTTTTCCTCCATCGCTCTCGCATCACTTTCACCTACAGTCATCCGACCCCACTAATGTATTGTTTATTGTAGGTACAGTTTCCGAAATGGTATCTAAGACGAAGGAAGCTGAAGAGGAAGAGAATCTGTTCGTTCCTCCTCCGGTTGACCTGGATAAAATCCCCCTGATCGATAAAGATCACTTAATAGCAAATACCGTATGCAGTTTTGACTTCTTTGATCTCCAGTCGTGGCTTCGGGAGGTTTTCCTACACCAGAGCGATGAAATTGGACTCTGGGAGTCCAATTTGCCTCTATATCTCTTCCCTCAAATCCATAATTTCCCCGAGTTTGCTCTCCAATGCCAGGCCCACTACGTCCCTGACCAGAAAGCCATCCTTTCTTCATCCGGAGATGCTCTTTTCTTCATCACCCCTGAAGATATCGACCAGATGCTACAAATCACCCGAGCAGAATCTGCGTCACCCTTTAACTTAGAATTCCTCACCGAGCTTTACCAGAAAATGACTTTCCCACAAAGATCTCAGATTTTCGAGCTTTTTCTTCCCACTTCAGCTCCACTCCCGTCCACCAATCCCCCGTACCCCTCGTCTATGTTTTCCACCAAAGGGAATTAGATTATTTCCTCTCTATGTGCCCTGCTTGGGTACTATTCTGATTAGTGGGTGGATGAGCCCATCATGGGATTTCTATCTATCTTCTCAAATGATGAACAACCGACCATGCAGTTCGACTACAACACTTTCCTAGCCAATAATATCCATGATCAGTTCGTCAATTTCACCACCGAAGGCATGTTTAGGTATTCATCCATTCTGGCTTACATGCTCCTATATTTCCAAGCCGATAGGTTCAACTTCTCCATGCAGAAGATGGACGCCGATGGGAAGCCCCAGCCAGTCACAGCGTGGACTTCTCTCCTGAAACACAGTTCTGTTGAATACGACTTCACAGCGTTCATTGACCGGTTTTACCACCCTGTGGTAAGTATGTTGCGTGGCATGCCTGAGCCACGAATAAATGACGAGGTCCAGAGGATCCTTCTCCTCTCGGACAATGTTCAGACAGGAGACTGGTATTTATGCCAGAATCACACAGAAATCAGAATCTTTGGATGTGAATTGGCTCCTTATAAACTGCCTCGATATGTATCGGTAAGGGTCTTTGCACTAGAATATATAAGGCAGATTATGAATTCTGACGATATTCACTTTGTTTCCCTTAAGAAAAAGCAGCAGCTGAGAATCAAGGGTCAAATTGGTCCTCTCATCTGCAACAGCCGAGGCGCAGGGGAAGAAGAAGATCGAATTTTGAAGGGGATGAAATTCTCTACAAGTTTCATGTGGCGTTATGATCCGCATGGGATCATTTCAGACATGAGGGTAAAAAACAAAAATACCCTGTATACTCACGAGCCCAAGCCAGGCATCGAAAAATTTGCGAATCAGGCAGTATGGTTGCCTGATACTTTGTTAGACTTGGAACAACAGGCGACGTCAACAAGCGCTCTACCCGCTACCACACCTCAGGTCCTCAAGGAGAAGAGGCCCCGACAGGAATCTTCTCCTCCTGTAACTGAGGTGTCTTCAGAGGAATTCCACATTCACTCAAAGAAGCCAAAGATGGTCTCAACTCCCGCCACAATAGTAGAAGCTACCACGGTGACCACCACTGGGGCCAAGCAATTCACTCTACCCTTCGGCTCTAGTCAGCTTAAGGAAGTAACAAAGGCACTAAAATCCACTAATTCTCCCTTGGATACTCTGCCAAGAGAGACTGGGCCCAAGCTGGGCATTTTTTAAAAATATGACTTGATCAGAAAAAAGAACCAGACGCTCACAAGCAACACCTATGCATAGTTCCAGAAGCAGTCATCCACAGCCCAGAATAGACTCCTTTCGGCATTTGATACAGAAAAGGGTAGGATGTATATGGCATTCCTACAAGCATAAGTGGTTGATCCCAAGGTGATGTCTGATTACAAGAGGGCCACGATTGAGTTTCAAACAAAGGATGTTCATCTGGTAGATCAGATGGATCTACACAAGCAAACGGGGGACATGATTTTCCACACTTTGGCCCACGCTTCAACTTCTGCATCTAAGTTTTGGATAGCTTTGAGCAATGCCCAGACTCAACTGAAGCTGGAAAAAATATCTTCCTTCGGGAAAGACAACAGGATAAAGACATTGGAAGAACTGGTTGTCAAGATTGGTTACGACCCGGTGAACGTCAAGGCTGCCAAAGAAATGATTAAAAAGAAAAATGCTGACATCGCCTCAATGAGAAAATAGCTAAAGCTCCCTCCAACAGAGGACCCACAGGGAAAGGAGATAGCTGAAAAGGAAAGTGAAAAAGATGAGATGTTGAGATTTCTCCTTGAGAAGAATGCTCAGTTAAAGGAGATGGAGGCTGAGATGGAAAGACTGTTAAAGGAAAAAGAGCAGGCAAAGCCAATGGAAGGCATTCCATTGAGTGCCATCCCCATTGTAGGATTGAGCACAACGACAGTGACAGCCATCCCATCTGCAACATCAGTGCCCCTACCAGAAGGAGCAACAGACCTGGCCAAGTCCATGGAGAGAATGAACCTGCAAGAGTCAGAAATCAACAGGCTTAAGAAAGAAGTGGAGAATATCCAAGAGCTGAAGACTTCTTTCCAGACAAGTCTATCCAGAGATAAACAGGTGAATGAGCAAATCAAGAAGGAGTTACAACAGCTCCAGACAAAGACAATGGCAGGAAAAACTTTGGCCGAGGTCAAAGAGATCATGTGGACTGATATTTCCAGGTCCATCAATGAAATCTGGCCAATGGTTCAAATTATGTTTGAAAAAAATGAGTTGCTCGAGAGGAGAAAACAGGTTGTGGAGAAAATCAGAGTGGAGCTGGGAGACATNCCATAACTGCTGTCAGTCCATGCTGTCAGGCCTTTACTCTTCCCATTCATGGCCAGCCCCGTCGGTGACTTTACCTCCAATCACCTTCCTCCACGTCACTCCCCCATACGTTTTGGCCACCGTCATCTGCCCCTTCATCCCTAGTGGCCCGTTGCCCATTAATAATGGGATAAGATACCCGTTGTCACGCTGATCGATTTCCCGCGTCCGACCGACCCATTTTTGAATAAAACTACCGTTTCCCTTTGTAGTCATTATTCATCCATCGCACCAGAAACCTCCTTTTCCTCCATCGCTCTCGCATCACTTTCACCTACAGTCATCCGACCCCACTAACGTATTGTTTATTGTAGGTACAGTTGCCAAAATGGTATCTAAGACGAAGCAAGTTGAAGAGGAAGAGAATCTGTTCGTTCCTCCTCCGGTTGACCTAGATAAAATCCCCCTGATCGATAAAGATCACTTAATAGTAGATACCGTATGTAGTTTTGACTTCTCTGATCTCCAGTCGTGGCTTCGGGAGGTTTTCCTCGACCAGAGCGATGAAATTGAACTCTGGGAGTCCAATTTGCCTCTGTATCTCTTCCCTCAAATCCATAATTTCCCCGAGTTTGCTCTCCAATGCTAGGCCCACTACGTCCCTGACCAAAAAGCCATCCTTTCTTCATCCAGAGATGGTCTTTTCTTCATCACCCCTGAAGATATCGACCAGATTCCCCAAATCACCAGAGCAGAATCTACGTCACCCTTTAACTTAGAAGTCCTCACCGAGCTTTACCAGAAAATGACTTTCCCACAAAGAGCTCAGATTTTCGAGCTTTTTCTTCCCACTTGAGCTCCACTCCCATCCACCAATCCCCCGTACCCCTCATCTATGTTTTCCACCAAAGGGAATCAGATTATTTCCTCTCTATGTGCCCTGCTTGGGTACTATTCTGATCAGTGGGTGGACGAGCCCATCCTGGGATTTCTATCTGTCTTCTCAAATGATGAACAGCCGACCACGCAGTTCGACTACAACACTTTCCTAGCCAATAATATCCATGAGCAGTTCGTCAATTTCACCATCGAAGGAATGTTTAGGTATTCATCTATTCTGGCTTACATGCTCCTCTATTTCCAAGCTGACAGGTTCAACTTCTCCATACAGAAGATGGACGTCGATGGGAAGCCCCAGCCAGTCACAGCGTGGACCTCTCTCCTGAAACACAGTTCTATTGAATACGACTTCACAGCGTTCATTGACCAGTTTTACCACCCTATGGTAAGTATGTTGCGTCGCATGCCTGAGCCACGAATAAATGATGAGGTCAAGAGGATCCTCCACCTCTTGGACAATGTTCAGACATGAGACTGGTATTTATGCCAGAATCACACAGAAATCAGAATCTTTGGATGTGAATTGGTGCCTTATAAACTGCCTTTATATGTATCGGTAAGGGTCTTCGCACTAGAATATATAAGGCAGATTATGAATTCTGACGATATTCACTTTGTTTCCCTTAAGAAAAAGCAGCAGCTGAGAATCAAGGGTCAAATTGGTCCTCTCATCTGCAACAACCGAGGCGCAGGGGAAGAAGCAGATCGAATTTTGAAGGGGATGAAATTCTCTACAAGTTTCATCTGGCGTTATGATACACATGGGATCATTTCAGACATGAGGGTAAAAAACAAAAATACCCTGTATACTCACGAGCCCAAGCCAGACATTGAAAAATTTGTGAATCAGGCAGTATGGTTGCCTGATACTTTGTTAGACTTGGAACAGCAGGCGCCCTCAACAAGCGCTTTACCCCCTACCACACCTCAGGTCCTCAAGGAGAAGAGGCCTCGACATGAATCTTCTCCTCCTGTAACTGAGGTGTCTTCAGAGGAATTCCACATTCACTCCAAGAAGCCGAAGATGGTCTCAACTCCCGCCACAAYAGTAGAAGCTACCRMGGTGACCACCACTGGRGCCAAGCAATTCAMTCTACCCTTCRGCTCTAGTCAGCTTAAGGAAGTAACAAAGGCATTAAAATCCACTGATTCTCCCTTGGATACTCCGCCAAGCGAGACTGGGCCCAAGCTGGGCATTTTTGAAAAATATGACTTGATCAGAAAAAAGAACCAGACGCTCACAAGCAGCACCTATGCACAGTTCCAGAAGCATTCATCCATAACCCAACATAGACTCCTTTCGGCATTTGATACAGAAAAGGGTAGGATGCATATGGCATTCCTACAAGCACAAGTGGTTGATCCCAAGGTGATGTCTGATTACAAGAGGGCCACGTTTGAGTTTCAAATAAAGGATGTTCATCCGGCAGATCAGATGGATCTACACAAGCAAACGGGGGAGATGATTTTCCACACTTTGGCCCACGCTTCAACTTCTTCATCTAAGTTTCGGATAGCTTTGAGCAATGCCCAGACTCAATTGAAGCTGGAAAAAATATCTTCCTTCGCGAAAGACAACAGGATAAAGACATTGGAAGAACTGGTCGTCAAGATTGGTTACGACCCGGTGAACGTCAAGGCTGACAAAGAAATGATTAAAAATAAAAATGTTGGCATCGCCTCATTGAGAAAACAGCTAAAGCTCCCTCCTACAGAGGACCCACACGCAAATGAGATAGCTGAAAAGGAAATTGAAAAAGATGAGATGTTGAGATTTCTCCTTGAGAAGAATGCTCAGCTAAAGGAGATGGAGGCTGAGATGGAAAGATTGTTAAAGGAAAAAGAGCAGCAAAGCTAATGGAAGGCATTCCATTGAGTGCCATCCCCATCGTAGGATTGAGCACAACGACAGTGACAGTCATCCCATCTGCAATATCAGTTCCCCTACTAGAAGGAGCAACAGACCTGGCCAAGTCCATGGAGAGAATGAACCTGCAAGAGTCAGAAATCAACAGGCTTAAGAAAGAAGTGGAGAATCTCCAAGAGCTGAAGACTTCTTTCCAGACAAGTCTGTCGAGAGAGAAATAGGTGAATGAGCAAATCAAGAAGGAGTTACAACAGCTCCAGACATAGACAATGGCAAGAAAAACTCTGGCCGAGGTTAAAGAGATCATGTGGACTGATATTTCCAGGTCCATCAATGAAATCTGGCCAATGGTTCAAATTATGTTTGAACAAAACGAGTTGCTCGAGAGGAGAAAACAGGTTGTGGAGAAAATCATAGTGGAGCTGGGAGACATGCCAGCTCAAGCCAATGAAATCATAAGGTTCCTGAATTCCAAGACCCGGGAGGAACTTGAGGAATTAAAAATTGAAGACAGGACCGAGACCATATTGGAGGTGAAGAGAGTTCTAACCAAAAGAGGTCTCATGCTGCAACTAGAAGAGAAGATCCAAGTCATGGACCAAGGAGTGCGGGCCCCTTGTTACATATGTCATGTTTCTATTGGTCCAGAGGTCACTTCCCCCACCTGATACCTGACATCCCGTCGCCCTTGGTGTCACCCTCCACTAAGTCCACTTGTCCCACTTGCCTCCGGGTCTGAGTCCCATCCCATAACTGCTGTCACTCTATGTTGTCAGGCCTTTACTCTTCCCATTCATGGCCAGCCCCGTTGGCGACTTTACCTCCAAACACCTGCCTCCACGTCACTCCCCCATACGTTTTGGCCACCTTCATCTGCCACTTCATCCCTAGTGGCCCGTTGCCCATTAATAATGGGATAAGATACCCGTTGTCATGCTGATCGATTTCCCGCGTCCGACCGACCCATTTTTGAATAAAACTACCGTTTCCCTTTGTAGTCATTATTCATCCATCGCGCCAGAAACCTCCTTTTCCTCCATTTCTCTCGCATCACTTTCACCTATAGTCATCCGACCCCACTAACGTATTGTTTATTGTAGGTACAGTTGCCGAAATGGTATCTAAGACGAAGCAAGCTGAAGAGGAAGAGAATCCGTTCGTTCCTCCTCCGGTTGACCTGGATAAAATCCCCCTGATCGATAAAGATCACTTAATAGCAGATACCGTATGCAGTTTTGACTTCTCTGATCTCCAGTCGTGGCTTCGGGAGGTTTTCCTGGACCAGAGCAATGAAATTGGACTCTGGGAGTCCAATTTGCCTCTGTATCTCTTCCCTCAAATCCATAATTTCCTGGAGTTTTCTCTCCAATGCCAGGCCCACTACATCCCTAACCAGAAAGCCATCCTTTCTTCATCCGGAGATGCTCTTTTCTTCATCACCCCTGAAGATATCGACCAGATGCTACAAATCACCCGAGCAGAATCTGCGTCACCCTTTAACTTAGAAGTCCTCACCGAGCTTTACCAGAAAATGACTTTCCCACAAAGAGCTCAGATTTTCGAGCTTTTTCTTCCCACTTCAGCTCCACTCCCGTCCACCAATCCCCCGTACCCCTTGTCTATGTTTTCCACCAAAGGGAATCAGATTATTTCCTCTCTATGTGCCCTTCTTGGGTACTATTCTGATCAATGGGTGGACGAGCCCATCCTGGGATTTCTATCTATCTTCTCAAATGATGAACATCCGACCACACAGTTCGACTACAACACTTTCCTAGCCAATAATATCCATGAGCAGTTCATCAATTTCACCACCGAAGGCATGTTTAGGTATTCATCCATTCTGGCTTACATGCTCCACTATTTCCAAGCCGACAAGTTCAAATTCTCCATGCAGAAGATGGACACCGATGGGAAGCCCCAGCCAGTCACAGCGTGGACTTCTCTCCTGAAACACAGTTCTGTTGAATACGACTTCACATCGTTCATTGATCGGTTTTACCACCCTGTGGTAAGTATATTGCGTGGCCAGCCTGAGCCACGAATAAATGATGAGTTCCAGAGGATCCTCCACCTCTCGGACAATGTTCAGACAGGAGACTGGTATTTATGCCAGAATCACACAGAAATTAGAATCTTTGGATGTGAATTGGCGCCTTATAAATTGCCTCGATATGTATCGGTAAGGGTCTTCGCACTAGAATATATAAGGCAGATTATGAATTCTGACGATATTCACTTTGTTTCCCTTAAGAAAAAGCAGCAGCTGAGAATCAAGGGTCAAATTGGTCCTCTCATCTGCAACAGCCGAGGCGTAGGGGAAGAAGCAGATCGAATTTTGAAGGGGATGAAATTCTCTACAAGTTTCATCTGGCGTTATGATCCACATGGGATCATTTCAGACATGAGGGTAAAAAACAAAAATACCCTGTATACTCACGAGCCCAAGCCATACATCGAAAAATTTGCGAATCAGGCAGTATGGCTGCCTGATACTTTGTTAGACTTGGAACAACAGGCGCCCTCAACAAGCACTCTACCCGCTACCACACCTCAGGTCCTCAAGGAGAAGAGGCCCCGACAGGAATTTTCTCCTCCTGTAACTGAGGTGTCTTCAGAGGAATTTCACATTCACTCCAAGAAGCCGAAGATGGTCTCAACTCCCGCCACAATAGTAGAAGCTACCACAGTGACCACCACTGGGGCCAAGCAATTCAATCTACCCTTCGGCTCTAGTCAGCCTAAGGAAGTAACAAAGGCATTAAAATCCACTGATTCTCCCTTGGATACTCTGCCAAGCGAGACTGGGCCCAAGCTGGGCATTTTTGAAAAATATGACTTGATCCGAAAAAAGAACCAGACGCTCACAAGCAACACCTATGCACAGTTCCAGAAGAAGTCATCCACAACCCAGCATAGACTCCGTTCGACGTTTGATACATAAAAGGGTAGGATGCATATGGCATTCCTACAAGCACAAGTGGTTGATCCCAAGGTGATGTCTGATTACAAGAGGGCCACGTTTGAGTTTCAAACAAAGGATGTTCATCTGGCAGATCAGATGGATCTACACAAGCAAACGGGGGAGATGATTTTCCACACTTTGGCCCACGCTTCAACTTCTGAATCTAAGTTTTAGATAGCTTTGAGCAATGCCCAGACTCAACTGAAGCTGGAAAAAATATCTTCCTTCGTGAAAGACAACAGGATAAAGACATTGGAAGAACTGGTCGTCAAGATTGGTTACGACCCGGCGAATGTCAAGGCTTCCAAAGAAATGATTAAAAAGAAAAATGCTGACATCGCCTCATTGAGAAAACAGCTAAAGCTCCCTCCAATAGAGGACCCACAGGCAAAGGAGATAGCTGAAAAGGAAAGTGAAAAAGATGAGATGTTAAGCTTTCTCCTTCAGAAGAATGCTCAGTTAAAGTAGATGGAGGATGAGATGGAAATACTGTTAAAGGAAAAAGAGCAGCAAAGCCAATGGAAGGCATTCCATTGAGTGCCATCCCCATTGTAGGATTGAGCACAACGACAGTGACAGTCATCCCATCTGCAACATCAGTGCCCCTACCAGAAGGAGCAACAGACCTGGCCAAGTCCATGGAGAGAATGAACCTGCAAGAGTCAAAAATCAACAGGCTTAAGAAAGAAGTGGAGAATCTCCAAGAGCTGAAAACTTCTTTCCAGACAAGTATGTCCAGAGAGAAACAGGTGAATGAGCAAATCAAGAAGGAGTTACAATAGCTCCAGACAGAGACAATGGCAGGAAAAACTCTAGCCGAGGTCAAAGAGATCGTGTGGACTGATATTTCCAGGTCCATGAATGAAATCTGGCCAATGGTTCAAATTATGTTTGAACAAAACGAGTTGCTCGAGAGGAGAAAACAGGTTGTGGAGAAAATCAGAGTGAACCTGGGAGACATGCCAGCTCAAGCCAATGAAATCATAAGGTTCCCGAATTCCAAGACCTGGGAGGAACTTGAGGAATTGAAAATTGAAGACAGGACCGAGACCAT
>SNQJ01S0228240.1:0-14458 GCA_010110895.2 Picea sitchensis | reverse complement strand
ATGCTAATTACAATTTATTAATTAAAAAGAAAAAGGGGTAAAAGGTGAATTTTCTACACTTGCTAATTTGAGTTTTAGTTAAAAAGGGAAAAGAGGGAAACTTAAATAAATAGGAAACTAAGGGGAAAAGGGGAAACATAAAGAAAAAGGGAAACGTAAGGAAAAACATGAATGACTAACTTAGTAAGGAATCTTGCCTTTAAGAAATTTCTAATTATGAAATCAACTAGGAATTTAGTAAAGGCATAAGTCATTTAAAATGTGTAAGGGAATATTGGGACACCAAGGAGAGTTTTTAGGAATTCTTTTTGGTGGGTGAGGGAAATAGGAATAATTAAATAATTAATGAAATTAATTTCTGGTGCAACTAGGGGGATGGGTGACGTGTTGAGGGGATGTTTTTTCTTATTAAATTAATGAAAAAGAAATTAAATGAGAATTTGGGAAATAAATCACTTAAAAAATCTATAAAAAGGATGGAGGAGGAGGGGTATAGATCTCATATTTTATGCGTAACATTACGCTGCTGAATGTTTATCTTGACTGACTTATCTTGTGGGAGTTGGGATACCCAGCTCAAGTAACGAGTGGTAGCTCGACCTTGCGAGGTGAGTTGGGTGCTAGTTGTTCTATGGTATAATTTCCATGGCCCCTTTGCAGCTCAGGGCGATCAGGGGGAAGAAGAGTACCCCTAGCATTGGTTGGGAGGTACCGGTGGAGTCACATCGGTCAGCAAGCCAGAGTTGGATGGAGCATGTGCAGAACAATGACTCAGAGTTGTCACCTTGGGCTATGGTACACATACATTTATTTTGAATTGTAGATTAATATTTCTCTTGTGATTTCATTACTGTACTTCTATTGTGTAAATAAATGTGTTTTACTCAACATTTGTACTTCTGTTTTGTAAAAAAATGTGTTTTACTCAATGTTTTTAATTGAGAACTTAAAGTCATAATAGCTTTACACTTGCTACATTTGAATTGATTCGCTTGACAACCCGATCCCTGATTGCTACGAGTGTTTTTTTTTATTGATTATTATGAAGAGATTGTGATTTATCTTCCATCCTTATCCCTAGATCATCAGTCCATGCTTGAGCAGTCATCCAGGAGCTGAATCGACAACCATCACTTCAGTGTTTATAGACCTATAGATTCTAATGCCCTTCTTTTTTGTGCATGGATGTTGAGTGAAGGATAATATTGCCCAGTTGTCTACCCCTATTGATTGTTCCTGGTTGATTGATTGTCTTGCACCTTCTTTTGATTGAATACCTCTTCATATTTTTTATCTTTTCTCTCTATGATTAGTTCAATACCCTCTGCATTTTTATATCACCTCTGCGTTTTTGGAGGGTAATTTATTCTCTGTGACTTTAATGACAATTCCCATATCTTTGATGGGTAAGAATTGATACGGATGATTTCATTTTACTGTTGAAAAAACCATTTCATGCACCCCCATGAATTCGTTTTACTAGCGATAAAACTTTTATGTTGTAACCGATTTTTATTTTTTTGTTTGAACCACGATTTTATTAAACTAGCGTTTTTAAACCACGATTTACCAAGCGATTTTAATTGGCTAAAATGAAGCGCACATTACACCCCTTTCTCCTTCCTGACCGTGGTTTTGGAATTTCCCGAAACACCCACCATCTTGACAAAGATTTCTCCCAGGATTCGCAGCCGGTTACCCACTCGTAGTAAGCCCATGGATGGCTTGGCCATGTTTTTCATTTATTTGCAGTATCATTGTTTTAGTAGGTAGAAATTTTATTTACAACAATTCCCACCTATGTATTTCAGTTTCATTTTTATCTCCCCTTTTTAAAAAACGTGATTTAACACAACGAATTTATCATGTTTAACTCAACACCTTCTTTTAACTCAACATACGTGACCTTTTTCAACTCTATGATTTTTGTTTATTTATACAATTTAATTCTTAAGCTAGACAGTTCAATTGAAATTCTTTTAAGCAGTTCAATTTCTCTTTTTCTCATGTTCACATCAAAAAATGGATATAGTTTGCATTCAATAGCGATATCCCAAAATTCATGAAGGACATTGATTTGATTGTTGTGTTTGACTGTTTAAATGGTTGGGTGAACTTATTGCTTGTATGAGGGTGATGGTGGGCATAATTATTGTTTAATGGAGTGTGTAATGGGTAGACTATCCTCCTTGTAATGGGTATCATTTTTACTACGCTTTAGGTGGTCTTTCTCTTGTGTAACCAATGGCGTTTAATAGTAGTGAATTTATATATTGGGTGTCTGCGAAAGTCATAAATTTATTAGACAACATTGTATTAACTAGACAACATCATAGGGTATAGATTTATCTTGATTATTGGTAGAAAATTTATTATAAATTTGTCTATATATTGTTAGACATGTAGTTTTGAATACTTAATGGACAATGTTGCATATGAACAACAATGATCTTGGTTGGGTGTGACTGTGACTGTTGGGTTGCTCCATATAGATCCTGACCACAAATTAAATAATAAATGGGTGTTTAATTGCAATAGGAATGAAAAATGTGTATATGAATGTTGGACAATGAATTGTATAGTCAACAATATAATTAGAATATTTATTAGAGGATGCATATGATTGTTTCATTTTTAATGGTTAGCGATCTAGTTTAGACAACAATTAATATAGTATTAGACAGCTAGTGACAACAAAATTTTATATATAGTATTAGACAACAATAGCTTTATGGTTGGTTGCCTGCATTTATATATTTATAAGAAGTCTCATGGTTGATAGACAGCGATACCACTATGTGGTATACAAAATTACCCTTATGTTAGACAACAATAGCATAAATTGTTGGCCAGTGATTTTATTGTTTTCTCAATAAAAACAACTTCACATAAACCTTGTTCTTCGGGGAACTTTTAACCCAACTTTTTATTTACACTTAAATTCCTTAACTAATTTACCCATTTAAGTAATTTGAACCTGGAAGAAAATAGAAGTAGATTGTTATAAGAAATAATAATTATTAATGTTAAATGATGCAAATTTTTATTTTTATTTTTATTAAATGTAATAGGATGATCATTGTTGGATGGACTTGTAAATGTTGGATTAATAGGACTGTTATACATAATGGTTTATTTGCGTAATAGATGATTATCTTGTGCAAGATTGATGGTCGAGGGATTGGTAGTTTTATCAACTAAAACTATTAATAGCTAATAGTTAATTGGAAATTATGCACCTTGTGCCTTAGGTCGAGATAGAAGGGGTGGTTGGTCATAGTCGTTTCACCATACAGGTTTCCTTGTAGGAAACAAGAATCCTATGGTCATTCACGTAATTTAAATCGAGTGTTTTCATCTTGCGTCCTATCGACTTGTTGCTTGGGTGTGTGGGTATCGACTTCTTGTTAGTTATTTGGTCTCCTAGTGCGTCAAATTTTTCTTGAGTCTGTATTCGAGACAGGTTATGTTGCACCAGGGTTATTGTCATGCCTATCACCTAGCGACATCATGATTCCTAATGAGGGGATTATTGTGCACCCTAGGCAAATGATAACATGGTTGGAGTCGATGCTTCCTGTGGTGGGTGTTTTTTCGTGGTAGTTGATGTTGGTGCATGGGTTGTCATGCCTTCATGCATTGGGTTTTGCATGCCATAGAGGGTTCTAGTTACTAGTCATCGAGGTCATTGTGTCAGGATTGTGGATGTTGTCCCTTAGCTTGTAGGCATTGTTGTGTTGGTTTCAGGAGGGTAGTCATTTGTATCTGTCTATTTTTTTCGCATGTCTCACCCCATTGCTCAATGTGCTAGTGTGTTGAGTCGTTGTGGTCTGTTGCATGATCTGTGTGCGTGATGTTCATCATCAAGTTGTGTGTTTTAATTGTTGTCTTTGTTTCCTTCTTGCTTAAAAACAGAAAAAAAATTGCACTTTTTGCTTCGCTTGTAGTCATAACGATTGGGTTCGTTACATATGGTATCAGATCTAGTTTTGACTCATGAATTGGGATCACTACATCTTTCGTTGATGTGTTATTTGATTATAATAATGCTAATTAAGTTGACTTGTATTCGTGCAAGTAATCATGGTTAGAGGACATCATGGAGGCAAACGATGGGGTTCTAGGGGAGGAGGCGTAACGCCCCTAGTAGCATCCACGCCTTAGGGGTCTAACCCACAGCGAGCTGAACAAGTTGTCAGGCAGGAGAAGATATCATTGGGAAATGTGGTTGGGCTGATGAGGTCCTTTCAGTGGATGTCTGAGGCACTAATCAACCATTTGGATAGAGATGAGGCCAGTGCATCGACACCCCCTGAGAGTCCACCATGCGCTTTGGTTGGTACTGGTAGCATTTACCATGAACTTGACAGGGTCAAATTTATTGAGTTCTTTGGGGCCCCAGACGACGCAGCCACCGAGGCATGGTTGAAGAATAAAGTGATGTGATTTTCACTTCATTGCTATACCTCCAGCATGAAGTTCCACATGGTGGTATTTCAACTGAAGGGGCATGCTCTTCTATGGTGGAATATTCTCCTACCACAATTGAACATGGTCATCGAATACGTGTCATGGGAATTGTTCGAGGAATCGTTCCAAGAGAGGTATCTATCAGAGGAATTCATTTAGTGTCAGCTCAACGAGTTCAATGCCTTGTGATAGGGCGATCATTCTGTGCCCGATTATGAGCCCCATTTTATGGGGTTGCTTCAATATTCTCCTCACCTTAATACCAAGAAACTTAAGGTCAACAGGTTATTTTTTGACCTCAATTTCATCATTCGTGTAAAGGTTAGGATTCTAATGACGTGAACCTTGCACGATGTCGTTCAGAAGGCCCTCATAGCAGAGGAGGAGCTTATCAATAAGGGTTAGAGCAGGACTCCAGTGAGACCAGTAGGGAAAGTGTCATCTAGTGCACAAAAAAATCATACATCAACTATACATATGCCAGGATATCATGGCTTCTAGAGAGGATCCACTTTCACTACACCTCAGCGACCAACGCCTCAACAGGAGACTCCTTACAGGGGACCATAGCATCAACAACAACGTCGACTGCATCAACAACAGTTTAGGCCTGTTTAGCATAACATACCAGGATTCCAGGCCGGTGGGCCATCAACTTCTACTTCAGGTACCAAGACTTCTGGAATGAAGAAGGGGTGTTGGAATTGTGGGGAGCCACACTACCAGTGCGACTTTCCAGTGGAAAGGACTAGAGAATCTAGATCAGACAAACCCACTACCATAGGACATTTGGGCAAGGCCCATCAAATTCATGCAGCAGTGAATAACCATCAGACAGAGGACCAGTGAACTATGCTCGAGATGTCAGGTACCGTCACTGACCAAACCCTTAGTATTTTGATAGACCCCGGTGCTACAGAGAGTTTCATTTATGGTGCAGCGCTAAAAAGGATTAAGCTAAAGGTAGTTGAACAGGATGAGTTTAGATTTGTAGAGATGTCTTCGAGAGCCAAGAAGAAGGTTGGAAGGAAGGTTATGGATTGTACCCTTATCCTGGGAGAGTTTGTCACTAGGGCCAACTTGTATGTCACAATTTTAGGATCTTATGACATCATGATCGATATGGATTGGTTTGAATCGCATGAGGCGATACTCAACAATAAGACAAAATGGTTGATCTTGGTCGATGATGAGAAACAAAGACACATGATTGTAGGTCGTAACCAGGGAGTTTTCTTGAGGTTCATCTCTTCCTTTCAGCTACGGAGGATCATGTGTAAGGGTTGTAATTTTTATGTGATCCTTGCGTTAAACGAAAAGGGAGTAGTGGAAGGTATAGAACACCTTCTGGTGGTGAGAGAGTTTTCATACGTCTTCCCGGAGGAGTTAACTATGATACCTCCAGAGAGGGAATTGGAATTTACAATAGACCTAAAACCGAGGACTGAACCAATAACGAGAAAACCTTCTCGTATGTCAACCCCAAAGTTACAGGAGTTTAGAATGCAACCGAAGGAGTTGTTGGACCTAGGACTTATACATCCAAGTGTGTCACCGTGGGGTACACCTGTTAATTTCATACAAAAGAAAGATGGGTTGTGGAGACTCTGCATTGTCTATCATTAATTGAACAAGGGAACAATCAAGAATCATTATCTGTTGCCATGGATTGATGATCTATTTGATCATATGAAGGGTGCGACAATTTTTTAAGAGATAAAATTGAGATCAGGGTATCACCAATTACGTATCAAGGAGGATGACGTCCCTAAGACCACATTTAAGACAAGGTTTGGACATTATGAGTTTACTTCTTTACCATTTGGAATGACGAATGTCACAGGGGTATTTATGAGTTTGATGAAGTGGGTGTTCCGCAAGTACTTGGACAAGTTCGTCCAAGTATTCATTGACAATATTTTGATTTACTCTCGGATGATGGAGGAGCATGAAGAGCACTTGCACTTAGTACTACAGTTTCTAGGAGAGAACAAATTGTGTGGGAAATTTTCTAAATGCTCATTTTATCAATCAAAGATTCACTACTTAGGGCATGTCATCTCCGACGAAGGTATTTTCGTGGATCCAACAAAGGTAGATCCTATCATGGAATGGCCTGCATGGACGAATGTCCCAAAAGTGCATAGCTTCATGGGTTTAGTAGGATACTATTGATAGTTCGTTGAGGGATTTTCGAAGATAAAAAATCCGATAATCAAATTGCAGAAGAAGAATAAGAAGTTTTGTTTGGACCGAGAAATGCGCGGAAGCATTTCGGAGGCTCAAGGAGTTTTTGACAACAACACCAATACAAAAGGTCCCTGACATGAATGCAGACTTATTGGTATGCATTGACGCATCCAAGGAAGGCTTAGGCAGAGTCTTGATGCAAGACGGTCGAGTGATCTCTTACATCTCGAGGAAGTTGATAAGGCATGAGGAGAACTATGCGATGCATGATTTGGAGTTTTTAGCCATTGTATATTCCTTGAGAGTGTGGAGACACTACCTTATTGGACAAAACTTTGAACTAAAAAATGACCATTGTGGACTACAACACATATTTACACAAAGCGACCTGAACACGTGACAATGACATTGGATGGAATTTCTCAGCGAGTATGATTTCGAGATTACTTACATAAAGGGAATAGTGAACAGAGTGGTTGATGCATTGAGCTGGAGACTGCGCATATTTTTGGTGATGCCTCTTTATATGAATCTACATGAAAATATTCTAACTTTATAGTGCGATGATGACTGGTACAAAGAGGTCAAGGATTTTATCGGACAAAACACAATGATGGTACCAAGATTTGTAGGATTTACATTGAACGACGATGGTTTATTGATATTCAACAATCAAATTTATGTACCACTGAACAATGAGTTGAGGAGCTTGATGATAAACGAGGATCACAGAGCAGTGTACATGGCCCACTTGGGAGTCATGAATATGAGGGCAAACCTTAAGCCCTTATTCTTCTGGAAAGGAATGAAAGAAGACGTAGTCAAATACATGTCCATATGTCTAGAATGTTAGCAGGTGAAGGATGAACATAGACATCTAGTAGGATTACTACAACCGCATGTTATTATGGAATCAAAATGGGAGGTCATTTCGATGGTTTTCATTATTGGTTTTCCACTGATGGCAAGGAGACACGACTCAATTTTTGTGGTAGTCAAAACCCTAGCGAAGAGTGCTCATTTTATTCCTGTGTGTATGAGGTATTAGGAACCTAACATAGCTAGAGTTTTCATCAGTGAGATTGTGAGGCTACATGGTGTGCCTAAGAGGATTATATCTGATCGAGGATTGGTGTTTACTAGACGATTTTGGACTAGTTTCCAAGAGGACTTGGGAACCCAACTTAAATTTAGTACTGAATATCACCCAGAGATAGATGGGAAAACCAAATGAACAAACCAAGTCTTGGAAGACATGTTGTGCATGTACGTGATGGACAAACATAAGTGTTGGGAAGAATTCTTTCCACTGGTAGAATTCACATATAACAACAGTTACCAAAGCACCATTAAGATGGTGCCTTTCTAGTTTCTTTATGGGTGACCGTGTCAGATGCCTTTGAGTTGGGATCAGCTTGAGGATAGAGTCCTGGTGGGACCAGAAGCGATCCAAGAAATGGAAGATAAAATACAAACAATAATACAAAGGATCAAAGAAGAGTAGGATCCGCAGAAGAGCTATGTCGATGTGCACCGTGTAGATTGTAGTTACAAAGTTGGTGATCGAGTCTTCTTACAGGTAAAACCGAATAAGTTTGATCAAGTTTGGAAAGGGAGATAAACTCTCTCCAAGGTTCATGGGACCTTTCAATATTGTGGAAAGGAAGGGGCCCATGGCCTATCAACTTGCCTTGCCTGATTCTTTGAGGCGTATGCACGATGTTTTCCACATATCTTTTTTGAGATATTATATTAGTGATCCTACACATGTTATTGACATTAGTTTCTTGCAGGTATCTGATGAGGGTGCTCTCACGACTAATCCGATCTACATCCTAGATCATCTAATTCGACATCTATGACGTCAAACAATAGATCAAGACAAGGTCCAGTGGGACAACTATAGTCCGCACTCAACGACCTGGGAGGACGCATATAATATGTGCTAGCAATTTCCATTTTTTTTTTATAGATAGACTTATGATACTATGATACACATTATTTCAACACTTATATACTGTGAAACTTCAGGATGAAGTTTAGACCAATAGGGGGTGTATGTAACATCCCGCTCTTGCGCACACTAAGAAAACTTATTCTTTGAGGACACTTGCTTGAAAGTGATCCAGATTATTATACTATTGGTCGTTTTATTATGAATATGATGCATTATGGATATGTTATTTTGTGTGTTTACATAGACAGGCGCTATTGACTGGGTTCTCCTAACTGTGAAATAATTTTGACCTCAAGGATGTAGGGGCATCGATGAAACCCCTTGGACTCTGGATCGAGTCAGGGAGTGGACTATTGGGTTTTGTTTTTTGTTGATATGACATATGTACATATGATTAGATGTTATGATGATTGATTATTATTGCTGACATCATCTGTTGGTGATGCAGGCTAACAATAGATTGCCGACTAGACTCACATGTGGAGTAGAGGGGTCACGTATGACAACCAGAGATGTTGTGGGAGAGGTGTGGAAAACAACCCTACCACAACCTACTAGCACTCCCGTCGTGGTTCGAAATGTAGGTTAATGATTACTTAGTTCTAGAAGACCCATGATGCTCTGAGGGTAGACTGCGACAGTCGCTCACAATGATTCTAAGGGGCATGCAATAATGCAACAAACTTATTCTTTAGAGGCCCTTAGTCTCCCACAATATCACCTGGTGAAGTATTGGCTCCAGGGGTTTTTGATGTCTACCAAGTCAGTCAATAGGCGAGTGGCACCCTTGGAGCACGTAGTGCGTCTTGAAGGGAAGGTCGCGGAAGGAAAACGAAAAGAGGCGAGTGGCACCCTTGGAGCACGCAGTGTGTCCTGAAGGGCATGTCATGCAAGGAAAATGTAGAGAGGCGAGTGGAACCCTTGGATCATGTAGTGTGTCCTGAAGCGCATGTTGCGTCAGGAAAATGAAGAGAGGCGAGTGGCACCCTTGGAGAACCTAGTGCATCCTGAAGGGCATGTCACGTTTTTAAATGGTAAGTGAATAAACCTAGATGGCCTTAGAATGAATGATGTGACAAGTAAGATTTAAAAAACATTTTTCCCTAATAAAAATGTCGCCCAACCTAGTGAAATTAAAATCTAGGTCTAAGTGACACTTTTGGTCAAAAATAATAATCATAGTTAACCATGTGACGGGAAGAGGGTAAGAAATTCAATTAAATTATTAAAATCAAATTTTATTGGGGGATTAATATTTTAAAAGGGAATTGATTGTTTTTCTACATATTCTAATTAAAATGTATTAATTAAAAAGAAAAATGGGTAAAAGGTTATTTTTCTACACTTGCTAATTTGAGTTTTAGTTAAAAAGAAAAAATAGGGAAACTTAAATAAATAGGAAACTACGGGAAAAAGGGGAAACATAAAGAAAAAGGGAAACGTAAGGAAAAAGATGAATGACTAACTTAGTAAGGAATCTTGTCTTTAAGAACTCTCTAATTATGAACTCAACTAGGAATTTAGTAAAGGCATAAGTCATTTAAAATGTGTAAGGGAATATTGGGACACCAAGGAGCGTTTTTAGGAATGCTTTTTGGTGGGTGAGGGAAATAGGAATAATTAAATAATTAATGAAATTAATTTATGGTGAAACTAGGGGGATGGGTGACATGTGTACGGGGGAGGTTTTTTCTGATTAAATTAATGAAAAAGAAATTAAATGAGAATTTGGGAAATAAATCACTTAAAAAATCTATAAAAAGTATGGAGGAGGAGGGGTATAGATCTCATATTTTATGTGTACTGTTACACTACTGATTTTTTGTCTTGATTGACTTATCTTGTGGGAGTTGGGATACCCAGCTCGGGTAACAAGTGGTAGCTCGACCTTGCAGGGTGATTTGGGTGCTAGTTGTTCTCTGATATAGTGTGTGTGGCCCCTTTGCAGCTCGGGGGGCTTAGGAGGAATAAGAGTACCCCTAGCATTGGCTCGGAGGTACCGGTGAAGTGACATTGGCTGGCAAGAGGGATTTGGATGGAGCGCGCACAAGACAACGACTCAGAGTTTTCGCCTTTGGCTATGGTGTGTGTCCATTTATTTTGTATGGTAGATTAATATTACTCTTTCGCTTTCATTATTGTACTTCTATTGTGTAAATAAATGTGTTTTAATCAACTTTTGTACTTCTATTTTGTAAATAAATGTGTTTTAATCGACGTTTTTAATCGAGAACTTAAAGTGATCATAGCTTTATGTTCATTGCATTTGAATTGATTCCTTTAGCAACCTGATCCCTGATTGCTACGACTTTTTTGTTTTGTTTTATTGATTATTATGAAGAGATTGTTCTTTATCTTCCATCCTTATCCCTAGATCATCAGTCCATGCTTGAGCAGTTGGCTAGGAGAATAATCGACGGTCGTAACTTCGATGTTTATAGACCTATAGATTCGAATGCCCTGTTTTTCTGTGCATGGATAATGAGTGAAGGATAATATTGCCGAGCTGTCTACCCATGTTGATTGTTCCTGGTTGATTGATTTTCTTGTTCCTTCTTGCGATTGAATAGCTCTACGTGTTTTTTATATTTTCTCTCTACGATCAACTCAATACCCTCTACGTTTTTATATCACCTCTGTGTTTTCAGAGGGTACGTTATTCTCTCCAAATTTAATGACAGATCCCATCTCTTTTATGGGTAAGCATTGATACAGATGATTTCATTTTACTGTTGAAACAACCATTTCATGCGCCCCCATGAATTTTTTTTACTGGTGATAAAACTTTTATATTGTAACTAGTTTTTATTTTGTTGTTTGAACCACAATTTTATCAAACCAACATTTTTAAACCACGATTTACCAGGAAATTTTATTTGGCTAAAACACAACACACGTTACACCCCTTTCTCCTGCCTGAACACAATTTTGAACTTTCCCTAAACACCCACCATCTTGACAGTGATTTCTCCCAATATTCGCAGCTGGTTATCCACTCGTAGGCAACCCATGGATGGCTCGGCCACATTTTTCATTTATTTGCAGTATCATTGTTTTAGTAGGTAGCCAATTTTATTTACATTGATTCCCACCTATGTATTTCAATTTCAGTTTTATCTCCCCCTTTTTAAAAATGTGATTTAACATAGCGAATTTATCATGTTTAACTCAACGCCTTCTTTTAACTCAGCATACATGACCTTTTTCAACTCTGTGATTTTCATTTATTTAGACAGTTTAATTCTTAATCTAGACAGTTCAATTGAAATTCTTTTAAGAAATTCAATTTCATTGTTTCTCATATTCACATCACGAAATGGATATAGTTTGCATTCAACAACGATATCCTAAAATTTATGAAGGACAATGATTTGATATCTATGTTTGACTGTGTAAATGGTTGGGTGAATTTACTGCTTGTATGAGGGTGATGGTGGGGCGTAATTACTATGTAATGGAGTTTGTAATGGGTAGCCTATCCTCTATGTAATGGGTAGCATTTTTATTGCGCTTTTGGTGGTGTTTCTCTTATGTAACCGATGGCATTTAATAGCAACGAATTTATATATTGGGTGTCTGCGAAAGTCATAAATTTATTAGAAAACATTGTATTAGCTAGACAACATCATAAAGTATAGATTTATCTAGATTATTGGCAACAAATTTATTATAAAGCTATCTATATATTGTTAGACAGACAACATTGAATACTTAATGGACAACGTTGCATATGAATAAAAATGATCTTGGCTGAGCGTGACTGCGACTGTTGGGTTGCTGCATATAGATCCTGACCATGAATTAAATAATAAACGGGTGTTTAATTGCAACAGGAATGAAAAATGTGTATATGAATGTTGGACAATGAATTGTATAATAAACAATTTAATTAGACTATTTATTAGACAACGAATATTATTGTTTCAGTTTTAATGGATAGCGATCTAGTTTAGACAACAATTAATATATTGTATTAGACAACTAGAGACAACAAATTTTATATATAGTATTAGACAACAGTATCTTTATGGTTGGTTGAATGCATTTATATATTTATAAGTAGTCTCATGGTTGATAGACAACGATACCACTCCTTGGTATACAACATTACCCTTATGTTAGACAACAATAGCATAAATTGTTGGCCAGTGATTTTATTGTTTTCTCAATAAGAACAACTTCACATAAACCTTCTTCTTCGGGGAACTTGTAACCCAAATTTTTATTTACACTTAAATTCCTTAACTAATTTGTTCATTTAAGTAATTTGAACCTGGAAGAAAATAGAAGTAGATTGTTATAAGAAATAATAATTATTAATGTTAAATGATGAAAAAGTTTTTTTTAATTTTTATTAAACGTAATAAGATGATCATTGTTGGACGGAGTTGAAAATGTTGGATTAATAGGACTGTTATACATAATGGTTTATTGGTGTAATAGATGATTATCTTGCACAAGCTTGATGGTCGAGGGATTAGTAGTTTTATCAACTAAAACTATTAATAGCTAACAATTAATTGGAAATTATGCACCTTGCGCCTCAGGTCGAGTTGGAAGGGGTGGTTGGTCATAGTTGTTTCACCATACAAGTTTCCTTGTAGGAAATAATAATCCTCCAGTCATTTGCACAATTTAAATCGAGTGTTTTCATCTTGCGTCCTGTCGACTTGTTGCTTGGGTGTGTGGGTATTATTTTCTTGTCAGTTATTTGGTCTTCTAGTGCGTTGGATTTGTCTTGCGTCTGTGGTCCAGACAGATTATGTTGTGCCAGGGTTATTTTCATGTCTATCACCTAGCGACGACATGATTCCTGATGAGGGATCATTGCATGCCCTAATGGATGGAGGCGAATGATAACTTGGTCGGAGTCGATGCTTCTCGTGGTGGGCATTTATTCGTGGAAGTTGATGTTGGTGCGTGGGTTGTCACACCTTCATGCATTGGGTTTTGCGTGCCATAGAGGGTTCTAGTTATTGGTCATTGAGGCCATTCTTTTGGGACTGTGGATGTTGTCCCTTAGCTTGTAGGCATTTTTGTGTTGGTGTTGGGCGAGTACTCGTTTCTATCTGTCTTTGATTTTCGCATGTCTCGCCTAGTTTCTCGATGTGCTCGTGTGTCAATTCTTTGTGGTCTGTTGCATGATCTGCGTGTGTGATGTTCGTCATCAGGTTGTGTGGTTTAACTGTTGTCATCATTGCCTTCCTGCCTAAAAACAAAAAAAAAATGCACTTTTTTCTTCACTTGTAATCATAACGATTGGATTCGTTACACATATCATATATGTTTATCCCTATATATACTTTTCAAAACATAACAATAAATACCACATGTTTCACCTCCTTTTCTCTTTTACTCTTTCCATTTTTCATTTTTCAAATCACAATTCCTCCTTTTTGTTTCTTTTTTCTTTTATTAAATAAACACAAATCCATTTTATTAATACCATAACATATTTACATACCAGCACTATCATGCTAATATCACAATGTCTCTAACAATTACAAAAAACACATCTCTTTTCTCTTCATAATCATTTGTATATTCACTTTTTATGTATGATGATTGAAATGGGTACCAAATAAACCAGAAAATGGAGTGTCTCATACAAGTACAAAAATATCCTCATGGTTTCTCATAACCATTTCTATGTTTAGTTATTATATTTGATGATGGGAGAATTTACATGATAGTTACCTAATCCCATGAGTTTCCTTTACCTTAAAAAAAAAAAAACATGACTTGTTATTTACCCGCGCTTTAATGAATAGATCAAGTGGGTCTAATAATTACAAAATGGCCTTCAAGTGGGTCTAATAATTACAAAATGGCCTCTTTGTT
>SNQJ01S0228239.1:0-14458 GCA_010110895.2 Picea sitchensis | reverse complement strand
AAGTAGAATACAATCTCTCTATACCATTCTGAATCAACCAATGGTTCTCCTACTGAAATTGAAATCATTCCATCCAAAGAATCACTATTTTCAATGAGCTTACATAAACCTTGTCCTTTGAAAAACTTTAAAGGATTAATTTCAATATCATATTCTTGAATATTTGCTAGCTAGTTAGCCCATTTTCCTTCTCTCAATTGTTGATTCAAAATCATCTTCACTGGTGAGGATGGAACATAGGCAATGACATGAGAATTTAATATGTAAGTCCGAAAGTGCATGCAGGGCTTGCTTTTCCAATTCTGAATACCTCAATTCATAATCATGAAGGGTTTTGCATATGAAGCTTATTGGGAGTTATTCACCCTTGGTATTCCTCTGAGTAAGAACAAATGAAACAATTGTTTCTATAGTGAATGAATAGATGATGAAGTCCCTTTGAAAGTCCGGGATAATGAGGACTAGATCTGGAGTGATTGCCCTTTTGATATTATTGAAAGCTTCTTGTGTATCCATTGTCCATTCAAACCTTTGGTCCCTTTTCAACAATAAATTGATCGGCTTCACAATACTTGCATAGTAAGGAAAAAATATTCGCACGAAGTTGATCTTACCAAAAAATGATTGAATTCCTTTCTTAGATGATGGGGGGTTGAGTTCATTTATAGCTTTTAATCTTTCTTGATCTATATAAATCCCTTCCTTTCACACAATATGACCTAATAATTTGCCTTGAGTTACAACGAATAAACATTTCTTAGGATTTAGGGAAACACCATATAATTTGCATCTGTCAAAATTTTTCCTCAAGTGATGAATGTGATCACCCCTTGTTTCTGAATGCACTGTCAAGTCATCTTGATAATATTCCATGAATATTTCTATCAACCCTTTAAAATCACGATCCATGGCCCTCTGAAATGTGGCTCTTGCATTCTTCAAACCAAAGGGCATCCTAGCATATGCATATGTCTCCCAAGGTGTTATGAATGCTATCTTTTCTCTGTCTTTCTCAGTAACCAAGACTTGATTATACCTAGAAAAATCATCTAACATGGACATACAAGATGATCCCGTGACTTGTTGGAGAAGAAAATCCATGTTAGGTAAAGGATAATTATCCTTTATACTTGCTTTGTTAAGATCCATGAAATCTACACACATCTGAATCTCCCCGGTCTTCTTTATTACTATCATAGGGTTTGAAAGCCAATCATAATGCCTAATGGGATATATTATTCCAACCTTCTTTAATTTCTCCAATTCAACCTTTACCAAATGTTTTAATTAGGGGTTCATCATCCTTATTTTTTGCCTGACCGACTTTGCTTCTTCTATCAAAGAAATAATATGTTGAAATATTGTTTTATCATAATCTTTGAAATCATCATAAGTCCATGCGAACACATAAATATATTCTTTAAATAATGCAACATATTGATCGAGTTCCTCAATGGTGCAATCAACTTTCAAGTTGACATATTTTGGGGAACTGTCAGTTCCAATATTGATCTTTCTTGTTTCTTGAACCTTTCAGAGTGAAATTGCTTCCATGATATTCTTAGCATGATCATATTTCGTAAAAAGAGACTCGGATTGAATAAATCCTTCTGGACAACACATATGTGATTGTCTTCATCATCATCATCATCATTCGACAATTTTTTTTCCAACTGTTCATCTTTCTCAAATACTTGTAAATATTCTAGGTTATCAGGGACAGAAGGTCAAAATACTCTTTCTACTTGAAAAAATGTTTTTCTTTGAATATCATCCAGGTTTGAAAATGAGGCCACCAAAGCCAATGAATCTTCCTTCTTATTCTTGTCACTTGGAATGAAAGAAATGTTGAAAGAGCTGAAAGATTCCATCAATTCATTAACTCTTTTGAAATATAATTTGAGTCTTTCCTTTTTGATTTTATACCGCCGTGTGACTTGATTAATTACCAACTTAGAGTCACCAGTCACAATTATATGTTCTATCTTCAATTCTTGTGCAAGAATCATTCCCTAAATCAAAGCTTCATATTCTGCCTCATTATTGGTACATGCAAATTCAAGTCCGATAGCATGTGGATGCATAATCTTCCCTAGACTTACAAGGACAATTCCAACTCCACTCCTGGAACTTGAACAAGCTTCATTGAATGACATCCTCTAATAACCTTCAAACAAATGCTCTTGATTCTCCGTGTCTTGAATTTTCTCGACGATTTCAATGTGTTCCATGTCTAGGATGGCATAATTTCCAATCCTAGTATCTATATAATATTCCATTAATTCATTATCATTCTTTTTGAAAGAGAAGGGTCTCTTGGGTTCATGAGGAACCTTAATCATTGATCCTTCTTTGCCTGGAAACATCATGCAACTTCCATCATTCATTATTTATCCCCCGATCATGGACGACCAATCTATTCCTAAAAAACTCCATATGTTGTAGGAAGGTCTACCACAATAATATTGAAAACTGTAATAATATGGGGAGTCGTTGTGATCCAAGCATAAAAGTCCTTGATTTCTCCATAAGCTGGCACTTGTCTGGAATCAATTTCATATATATTTTCACCAATCTCGTAATATTTGGTACAGTTCATGCCCAATGCCTCCATGACCACCAGGGGAATAATATTATTAGTCGTGCCAGTATCAACTAAACAATTATGAAGTGAAACATCAAGATTTTCAATTTAAATATAAAAGGGAGGGATTTTACCTCTCAACTTGATGGTTGATTTGTTCTAGCTTTGTTTCAGACTTCTAACAACAACTTCTACTTTTTTAGATGGATCGTCCAATAATCTCAAAACGTTTTCCCTTTGTTGGGGAATCTTCACCACTTCTGTAAAAGGGAGAGCTATCCTTAGTTTACTTACGTCCTCTACAACATTATATGTCATCTAAGTGGAGTTTGACATCAATTGTTGCTTCTTACTTCCAACACTATCTGTCATCTTCTCATTTTCACTTTTCTCATTCATTTTTTCTTTATCTTTTTCATTTTATTTTTTAGAATCATTTTTATTCTTGGATTTATTTACAAATCCTCTTGTCTGGGAAACATTTTTTTGCAAGTTGGGGTCATTGTTGCCTTATTCAAATATATACATGGATGTCTCGTATCCATCCATTTGTACAATTTTGGAACATTCATTAGGTAAATAATAGTTCTCTTTCTCAACCATTTTCTCATCATATACATCATCCTAAACAACTGCATTGGGGGTTGGTTTCATGGGAACCCTTGGCCTTTACAGATTATCCATGTTTTCAAATCTCACTCTGTTTTCTTGGGGAAGGTTCCTTCTTTTATCTTGGATCGAAATTCTTGGATTTGTTATATAATTACCCCCCCTTCTTAGTCTATTTATCTCGTTCTACATATTCCTGATAGTTCTATTCATTTGTGTAATTTCAATTCTTTGCTTGGTTTCTTATTCTGCAACAGGGTCTATCTTTAGAGCTGGTATGGTTCCCTTGAAAAATCCTCCTCCAATTGTTTGATTCCGAGTTAGTCGTGGCTTCAATTATTTTTTCTTTCTTGAGCTAGAGGCTCCTTGATTATCAATACTTAAGAATCCCAACTGCTTTGTACATTTCCCAGGATAATGTCAGGGTCGACACCCGTCTCAGTCATAATTTCTTCCATCTTAACGTATTTAATCATTTCTTCCTCCAAGGTATCCATCTGGGATGTTCTGATAGCATATTTTACGTTTAGGGAAATCACGTTCGTATAAAAACTAAGTATGAGTTGGTCATTAGGTATTTTACTCAAAGTTTTATTGAACCTGAGATTAAAATGTTGTATTATTTCATTATTCCTCAAACCAATTTGGGTGAAATCCATGAGAAGGGTATGCTATGCAATTGGAGGGGAGAACACAGTCATGAACATGGATTCAAGGTCATTAAATGAGCCAATTGACCTACTGGGTAATGTCGTATACCATTCATAAGATCTTCTTGATAAGGTTTGAAGAAATAACCTTACCATCACATCGTCATACTCAACATGATGAAAATTGCAAACATCAAGAAATAAGTTGAGGTGCCTCTTTGCATCGATTGTTTCGTCTTCATAAAATTCCTTCAAGGTACCCTTAGGGAGAACAAGGAGGCCATGTTTCTCACCTAGAATATTTAAAGGAGAATATCTTATTCTTCTTTAGTTTTCTTGATTTCTTGCAGTACATCTTCCACCTCCTTATCTCTCTTCATGAGGTTCTCTTTGTGGTTCTTCATTTCTTTTTTCCATGTCTGGAGATGTTACGGGAATATGATTTCCACTTATCAGAATACAGAGTTGCTTGATTTTACTTCTGGTAATGAGTCCCTTGTATTTGTCCAGCTGCAATCCCAACCTTTCCCTTGTGCTTCTCTAGCTAGCCTTTAGTTTCTTCGATCTTGTCGCTCGTCTCTCCTCTGTCTTCGAAGTATATCTCTTTCTTCTTCTTGGACCAATGCTTGCCAATACCTTTAAAATTATTCTTGAGTCTTATATTTTGTTATTACTAGATTATATAGTTGATGTAAGATGCTTCATTTATTATTCAATCCAATTTCCAAGTGGAGATGATCGACCTGGGGAAAATTCATGTATTTAAAAAAAAAATGCTAAACCATATTTCAAATTTTAGATCATTCCCCAGTATGGTCACCAAAAATGTTGACGCTTGAATCCGTTAGGGTCGAAATGAAAAACTCACAAGGATACAAATCCCCCCTGTGTTTTTATAGAGGTGGTACTCCTCTTTATTTTAAAATTTTCTTGGGAGTCTAGATTTTCAGAATATAGGACTTTGCAGAAGTTCGTCAAGGTAATCAAATAAATATAAATATAGCAAGAAAAAATAACAAGAAAGAAAATGTTTTCTTTTCTTTTTTAAAGAGAGTTATTGAAAAATGACCAGGAACCACACACTTCATACAATTGAAAAACATGGACAAAATTTCCTCACATCCATCATAGTTAAACTAAATATTTTTGATCACATAAAATAAAAAAGAAGATGGTATGCATGCATAAGGGAAATTTAATAGAGTGAAAACATGGGAAGTTCAAATAAAGATAATGATAGATCAATCTCAAATAATTTATACTCAAAACTCAGAGTTACAAAGCACAATCAAAACTGATCCTGAAATAGCTCTCTTGGAATTTATGAAAAATATATAGTCTGTTACAAAGCCTTGAAATTTAAATGCATTTGTCCCTAGGATTGGGATTGGAGATCCCACGGACCAGGAAGCAAATATAAAAAAGAAGTAATCTTGTAGGAGGATGATGGGAGATAATATAACAACAAGTCCTGGAAATAAGGCAAGGAGAAGTTATTAGACTTTAGTTAAACCTTTCTAGTCAAAGAAGCAGAGTAACTGGATGAAATAACTGATAAAGAAAGAAATATGTGATCAACATAAACTTACTATGATGGTCTCTCGTGGCTTCACTTGCTTGCTATTGTTCTTTTATTGTCTTCATCAATGATATTCCAACTCTTTGATCCTTTCTTTTAACTTAGTGTTTTCTGCTTCCAGACCACCAATAGAATCATCAAGAGCATCCCTGATTGATTTGTGAACTTTAGAGATTTGGGACGACCACATATCTTTACTTCAACCTTTGAAGTGAGATTTTCCCTTCTTATTTTTCTGATCACCTTTTTTTATAATCAATTTTTTGGATTCCTTGTAAAAAACAACACTTTGGAAATTAAATGACTCTTATTCACTGAAAGTCTCTTGGAAATTATGTTGGGCCATATTTCCCAACTGATCAATTGTGGGAAACATTTTCTCAAAATTTTCCTCGAGCTCCATGTCTTCAAGAGAGAAGCTATTGATGTCATTTTCTATGAGATTGTCTTCTTCCTCTTGCACTACATTCTTCCTCTTTTTTCTTAGAGGGATCTTGTGTGACCTCTCGATTTTTCCAGGGGGGGATTCTTCTCTCCTCCACCACTTGAACTATTGTTGGTAATATTCCTAGTTGGGTGAGCCATTGGAGAATTTCTCTGGGATGTGGTAGTTTTAAGAGTAACAACTGGAGACTGGGAACTCTTTTCACTGGGACCCTTTCTTTTTTTCTTGTAAAATTCGTTAGTACTAAGTACTATTTCCAAGTCACCAACATTGTGCATAGGAGCACCTTGGTTGTTATCTTCTTCTTCATTCAAGATAGTATGTGTTTGCACTTAGAGTCACACTCATACTTCCATGAGTGCAAGCCCAATACCCATCAGAATTTATAGATAATTGTTTATATCAAGGTGACATATGGATGAAGAAAACTCAGAAAAGGTGTCAATCACAAAAGGAAATCCCAAAGTATAGACCAAAAAGTAAGGATTTAGAAACAAAGTGTCTTAAATCTGGTTTACACAACAGGAACAAAATATCTATTATATGACAATATAAAAATCAGAGGTCTCTCCCCTACCATCAAACCTTAAAAATTGAATCAATTTAAAAGGGTGGATCAATAAGGAGGAGCAAGAAAGAGGTTAGAAAACAATCTGCAAAGTCATTCCATTTGGCATGGAGTCAACACATCCTACAGATTAGAGGCACTCAAGCTCATACCAGACCAAAAGGGATATAATTGATGGATGGAGGTATAAGAAATATAAAAAAAAGAAGAATATCATCAAACAAAGATCCTCTCTGCAAAAATGACTTAAAATATAACTAGAACAAAGATCATGAAAGGAGGCAATTACTACAAATCATTTGCAACTCATGAATCTCCTACCTCATGAACAACCATTGATATTCAATGCCTGCAATTCCATTCAATCAATATGACAAGGTAAAATGATAATAAAGAACAAAAATTCTGGTAAACAACTCTCATGAATCTGTAATGGAAGAAATGATAATTACAACAGGCTCTTAGGCTTACAATTGAGCAACTAAACTGCCCCTCCAACTCTCTCCTCTCTTGGATCATGAATCCAACCCTTCTCTCATAAAAAAAAAAAATCATTTATAGTGAAAGATATCTCTCTACCCTAAGGAGGTCAAAACCAAGGATTTACATAGGATCCTCCTCCATTTAGGAGTCTTGTTACAAAATATTCCAACAAAAACTTAACAAAATCCTATTTTCTAGGATCTTGACTATTGTGATCAATTCCTCTTGAAACATATCATCCTGATTAATTTGGAGATGGAACACATGTCCCTCATATAAAAATAACTCCAAGGAGACCATTCGAACCTTCCTTCACAACTGACATCTTTCCCATATCTCAAATTTGTCAAACTGTTAGAGTTTGCAACGCCTATGACAACATGCGCTGCAAACTTTCCTGTAGGTGATGTTTTTATCGTTTCTCCAACAATACGAATTGGGTCAGGCTAAATTTTTGTCAGCAAGTCCAAACCACCATGTTTTACCTCCACACCAAATTTCAGTGGAATCCAGATTGGAAATAAACATTTACAAACAAAATATTCCTTTGTTGTGTGCTAATTGTTTACAAACTGTCAAAAATACCAGTTCGCAGCGCTGGCATTGCAAACTCTCTGGTAGCAGCCCATTTCACTTGAAAATGCCTCAAAGTATTCCAAAATCCATCTCTAGTGCCACCAACTATTGCAACAACTCATGATCTTGGTATATGACTAGAAGAGAACAACCCAGTAGCTAAATATGGTCTATAAGGACAACCATCCTCAAATATTCAAAAATGCATAAACATGAAACTTGTCAAAAAATGATATTGTTTAAGGAAGTTAAACTTCTTAATTTTCTAACTCTGAAGCTCCTCCTTTGTGATTCTTCCTTTGCTGCCGATTGTCCATAAATACTATTTGAAGAAAACCTTACTGTAATATTAAATGACTGTTAGACGTGAAACAAGGGATATAGAGGATTAGGGTTTTGATGACAAGACTTTTCCAATAGGATAATCCTGTGTATAACTTCTGTACATAGAAAATCATTACACATTCAGGAATAAGACAAGAAATTCTTAAAATAGAAAGGCTAAGGAAATACCACTGAGAATTATAATGAAGGGAGAGAAAGGTAGGTCTCTGCAAAATAGGTTTTTTATCAACATCAAAATTTGTTCACAACATCACTACACTTGAAAATTTCAAGTCATCTCCCACAGATGATCAATTGCACACTACAAACTATATAGAAGTTTAATAACTTGTTAAGCTTGCAACTTTAGAAAGATGTAGAAGATGAGTTTTTAAAAAGTGTTGGAACAAAGGGTTTCCATCGCTGGATTTGCAACACAGAGTTCATAGTGCCAATAGGAAAGCTAACCAAAACCCCTTTCCGGACCCTCAAACAGGATGGAAAATCTCATGGAGCACCTGGTGGACTTAGGATTGATGTTGATGTCTTTGAATTTTCACATGGATGTTTGTAAGCTGTCCAAATTCTAAACCTTCCTCTTCTTTAACTAGTTCGCAGTGCCAGTTCAGAGTGTACTCGTGTTTTAATTTTATATTTCAAATTCCAAACTGAATTGGGATAAATTTTTGTTACCAGTTCAATGCCAATATCATGCTCCTCCACAAAAAAATTTCATAAAAACCCACATCACTGTTCAAAAGTTATGATCAAATATATAGAAGACTCTGCTACAAGAAATGAGTTCGCAGTGAAGTTCGCAGCGCCTGTCACCAGTTCGTAGTGCCTGATTCATACAATATTTTCATGCTTCGAGGAGACTATTAGGATGTCCAAAGACCTGATCCCTAAAAATTTATTAAAAAATAGGCTCTAAAAACAATGAAATCCCTTAGCATGACAAAAAGGTAATGATGGCAATGAATGAATGGAGCACTTGAGTATGCTGTGAACTCTCCTAATGAGTTGGTAGGCCATACAACTATTTGTAACTTGACATTTAAACAGATGGATAATGAAAAAGAGAACATTTAATACAATTGAGAGGTGACATGTCATGGTAATGCTGTAAGGATCAAAGGTGTAACTAAAAACTAAAACCCAAAGTGGTTCTTTTTTACCCTACAATTCTATGTGCTAACATCTAGCTCCATAGGGATGGGATGCTCCCTCTGATATACCAAGAACATGTAGTTCCAATGCCTTATCCATCCCATCTCTGTAATATCTACTCTGTCTATGCCTTGAGAGAACCTATGATCATTTATTGAAAACTGAAAAACACTCACTGCAAACCAAATGCTTGCATAGAAATCTTATTTATATACATTCCTACAATAATCTATCCAACTGAGATTCTTTGCTTAATTGAATTCATACTTCCAATGCAGCCAGGTGAGTATCTAATTGATGAAAATAACTCGTTCCATGCAGCAGTTCAAAATAATTTTCAAGTGATATGAATCTTGCAACAAGAGGTTATTAAGAAATGGATACTTACAACTATGATCTGAAATTATACCAACAACTGGATCATTAGAAACCTTTGAAAAATAAAACTCTATGTAAAAATCTACAGGATCATGAAACTTATGAAGAGGCATTTCTAATGGGTTAAGAAAACCATCTTGCTCCTCCGTGAAGGTTGATTCATTAATAAAACTATGGGCCTCATATACTTTACAACTACTCATATGTTGATTGATGTTCGTTGCAAGTGCAGGTATAGAAATGATTGCCATTTCCTCACCGATCCTTGGAGTTTTCTGCTCATCAATAGGTGATAAAGAGAATCCCTAATGTTGTTGCATTTATTCATTATATCCTTCATTGTATTCTCATGTCTCAGATTCAAAACTTTCAAATGTTGATATATCGATCTTCTCATTATCATTTGAATACTCAAAGGAAACAATTTTATTTTCATGACAACTTAAAATAGTATATACATTTGATACAATGTCAAAAGTATCTACATTCTGGCTATCACTTTGAAGATCATCAACCTCTTGATCATAATGAAAATTTTCTTCTACTGTAGCATACTCTTTATGACTATTTGATCCTTTACTCATCAAATCGAATTCATAACAACATTCTTGATAAAAGAAATCAACTGCAAATTTCTCTTTAAAAAACAAATGAAATGCAGCATGAAAATGTCTTAGTGAAGTAATACAAGCAACCGGGAGTGATCTACACCAATCACAACCTGCTCCATGTAAAGAGTATGTAAACAATTTGATGAGGACATCTTCATGTATAAATTTCAGCTTAAGTATGCACTCATGAAAATATAGTAAAAACTTAGCTAGGATTTCCCAATTTTCCCCTCTAAACCTAGGAAGGCAACCTTCCCATTCATCTCTACTAGGAACTAGATTTGGAAAACTGACTATCTTTGAAAAATCATAGAAATCATACCTTTTAGCTAGGATCTTGTTCATTTCAAAACAATGGAGTCTCCAATAGATATATGAAGAGTGGATTTTTCATGGTGAAATATAAGAAGTCTAAAAGTGTCTAGCTTCAATTCACCATCTAAAGCTATATCTAATCATCATAGTTCACCCATGGAAGGTGTCTTCATTGTTGTCCCTAACAACGACGCCAAAAATGTTATCACTGAGAGTCACACTCAAACTGGCATGAGTGCACGCCCAATACCCATCAGAATTTATAGATAATTGTTTATATCAAGGTGAGATATGGATGAGGAAAACTCATAAAAGGTGTCAATCACAAAAGGCAATCCCAAAGTATAGACCAACAAGTAAGGATTTAGAAACAAAGTGTCTTAAATCCGGTTTACACAATAGGAACAAAATATCTATTATATGACAATATCAAAATCGGAGGTCTCTCTCCTACCATCGAACCTGCAAAATTAAATCAATTGAAAAGGGTGGATCAACAAGGAAGAGCAAGAAAGAGGGTAGCAAACAACTTGCAAAGTCATTCCATTAGGCATGGAGTCAACACATCCTACAGATCAGAGGCACTCAAGATCATGCCAGACCAAAAGGGATATAATTGATGGATGGAGGTATAAGAAAGATAACAAAAATAACAATATCATCAAGCAAAATCCTCTCCGCAAAAATGACTTAAAAGATAACTAGAACATAGATCATGAAAGGAGGCAATTACTACAAATCATTTGCACCTCATGAATCTCTAGCCTCATGAACAACCATTGATCTTCAATTCTTGCAATTCCATTCAAGCAAGATGACAAGGTAAAATGATAATAAAGAAAACAATGTATGATACACAACTCTCATGAATCTCTAATGGCAGAAATGCTAATTACAACATGCCCTCAAGCTTACAATTGAGAAACTAAACTGGTCCTCCAACTCTCTCCTCTATTGGATCATGAATCCAACCCTTTTATCATCAAAAAACCTTTCATTTAAAGTGAATGATCTCTCTCTACCCTAACAAGTTTGAAACCAAGGAGTTACATAAGATCCTCCGCCATTTAGGAGTCTTGTTACAAAATATTCCAACAAAAACTTCACAAAATCCTATTTTCTAGGATCTTTCCTATTGTGATAAATGTCTCTTGAAACATGTCATCCTGATTGATTTGGAGATGGAACAAATGTCCCTAATATCAAACTAACTCCTAGGATACCATTCGAACTTTCCTTCACAACCGACAACCTTCCCCTAGCTCGAATTTGTCAAACTGTTATAGTTCGCAACACCTATGACATCATGCGCTGAGAACTTTCTTGTAGGTGATGTTTTTATCATTTCTCAAAAAATATGAGCTGGGTCAGGATGAGTTTTTGTCAGCAAGTCCAAACCACCATGTTTACCTCCACACCAAATTTCAGAGGAACCCATATTGGCAATAAAATTTACAAGCAAAACCGTGCTCTGCTCTATGCTAATTGTTTACAAACTGTCAAAAATACCAGTTCGTAGCGACGACACTGCAAACTCTCCTGTAGCAGACCGTTTCACTTGAAAACACCTTAAAGTATTCCAAAAACCATCTCTAGTGCCAAAAACTATTGTAACAACTCATGATCTTGGTATATGACTAGAAGAGAACACCCCATGAGCTAAATATGGTTTATAAGGATAACCTTCCTCAAATCTTCAAAAATGCATAAACAAGAAACTTGTCAAAAACTGATATTGTTTAAGGAAGTTCAAATTCTTCATTTTATAACTCTGAATATCCTCCTTTGTGAGTCTTCCTTTTCTATTGATTTTCCATAAATACTGTATAAATAAAACCTTACTGTAATATTAAATGATAGTTAGATGTGAAATATGGGATACAGAGGATTAGGGTTTTGATGACATGACTTTTCCAATAGGCTAATCCTGTGTAGAACTTCTTACATATCAACTCATTACAAATCCAGGAATAAGACAAGGCATTCTTAAAATAGAAAGGCCAAGGAAATACTACTGAGAATTATAATGAAGGGAGACAAAGGTATGTCTCTACAAAATAGGTTTTTTATCAGCATCAAAATTTGTTCACAGCATCACTACACTTCCAAATTTCAAGTTGGCTCCCACAGATGATCAATTGTACACTACATACTAGATAGTAGTTTAATAACTTGTTAATATTGCAACTTTAGAAACATGCAGAAGATGGGTTTTTAAAAAGTGCTGGAACATAGGGTTCACAACGCTGGATTTGCAACATAGAGTTCACAACACCAAGAGGAAATCCAACCAAAACCCATTTCTAGACCCTCAAATAGGATGAAAGCTCTCATGGAGCACCTGGTGGACATAGGCTTGATGATGATGTCTTTGAATTTGCACAGGGATGTTTGCAAGTTATACAACCTCTAAACCTTCCTCTTTTTCAACCAGTTCGTAGTGCACTGGTGTTGTAATTTTATCTTTCAAATTCCAATCTGGATTGGGCTGATTTTTGGTCATCGTGTTAATGCCAATATCATGCTCCTCCACAACCAGTTTCATAAAAACCTACATCGTCGTTGAAAATTTATGATCAAATATTTAGAAGACTCTGCTATAGAAAATGATTTCGCAGCGAAGTTCGCATCGCCTGTCACCAGTTCGTAGCGCCTGATTCCAACAAGATTTTCATGCTTTAAGGAGACTGTTAGGATGTCCAAATATCTAATCCCTAAAATTTTGTTAAAAAATAGGCTCTAAAAACAACGAAATACCTTAGCATGACAAAAAGGTAATGATGTCAATGAATGAATGGAGCACTTGAGTACGCTGTGAACTCTCCTAGTGAGTTGGCAACACATACAACCGTTTTTAACTTGACATTTAAACAGATGGATGATGAAAAATATAATATTTTATACAACTGAGAAGTGACATGTCACAATAATGATGTAAGGATCAAATTTGTGACTCAAAAACAAAACCCAAAGTGGTCCTTTTTTACCCCTACAATTCTATGTGCTAACACTACGAAGGAATGAGTTGTTGAATCCTACTGACAACATATGTTCCAAAAATATTTTGTTAGGGTCAAACCCCTTTATATTTTCAACATACTTCATATTTACATTGTAGAAGTGATTCACAAACTCATCAATTTTATTTATGTTTCTGAATATGAAATCTACAATTTTCCACAGCAAGGGGATGAATTGCTTTTTCCTTTTTCGTGGAAAAAATGCAACCATAAATTGGATTGCCTTGCCACCTCCGTAATAAAATTTTTATTAGATACATGATATGGAAGAAAAGAGGGATTTTCTTTGGAACAAAAGATCCTAATGACACTGTGATTTTCAATCCGTTCTATCGTTCCCCTTTTCTTCAAGAATTTATTAGCCTGGTTAGATATCCTGGGGGTATTTTTACCAAACAATAGTCCTTTGAAGACTGAAACGAAATCATTATAAACTTCATAAAAATAAAGAGAAGTCTTATGTCTCTACAATGCCTGATATGAGAAGGTAATTGGATCTATTTCACAGTTCAACCTCTTACACATAATCGATTTTGGAAATTGACAACAATACATTATCGCAAATACCAAATAGGAATCCATAAATAATTTCTTGTCCCTTTTTTAATGTGATAACTGGGATGAGATTTCAATGGAAATCAATTTTCCCTAGTAAAAGATGGCATGTTCTTTAACCGTAAATTATAAAATATAAAGAATCATGCGAGAAATGGTAGCAGTGCTATCCCGACTTGTTAACCTGATAAACAACCAAGTGATTTCCTGAAAGGATTTTTTAAAAGAGTCGACCTGAATCCTGGTTATGTCTTCTGGAACAGACGTGGGAATCTTCAAAAACTCAACCAAGAGATCCAGGCCATTGTCATGTTTCTTCAGAAAATATGTGTAGTCTTCTCCTTTGAAGGTAAGTGTTGTTTCTGGGAGTTTCAAGATCTTACGAAAAAATTGTGGTGAAAGGGAAATGGGAGAATGATATTGGAGTTGTATAATTCGTTGGCTTGACAGGTACTTCTAAATGCACCATGGACCAAGTTCTTTGCAATCGAATACCTCAGGAACACACCCTGTGTGAGAAATTTCGAATGTCCAGATTATATCTTTTTGTGTAGGAGGAGATGAGTAAGATGAATATGCTTTGGACCACTG
>SNQJ01S0228237.1:0-14458 GCA_010110895.2 Picea sitchensis | reverse complement strand
CTTACCACCCCAGGGGAGGTCCAAAATCCACTTTCCCCCCTCCAAAATTGCCTTGCCCAAAATAACCAAAAAAAATGTTTTCGCTAGTTTTGACCACCTGTTTTCCGAGAGAGATTCTGGGAAAATGGGAGTGAATTTTGAAAATATGAGAGAGGTGTTTTTTCAGCACAGGATGAAGAACAATAACCTCTCCCATAGTTTACACAGGTGTTAGCATTTGGGAGAATCAAAGCCATCTATGAGCCCCATGTTTCAGACTTCCATTTTTTCCTGTTTTGGTCATGATCTTACGGTCGTTGTTTTGGCGAGCTGGAGATGAATTTAGAAGAACCGAAAGAGGATTTTGTTCAAGACGGACTCATATACAATAACCTCTTTCAGTTTTCACACAGTTGTCATATTTTTGGAGATACAAATGTTTGAGTTGACCCCTATTTTTAGTAGTTAGGCCCGTCTTTCATGGCAGACAGTTCAAGATTTTCAGCGATTTGTTTTTATTTTTGTCTGAGGTTGTTGAATTCAACCTACTGATCCTGGGAGATAATATTTATATATATTGTAATAATTCAAATGTACAATGGTTGATGTGTTGAGACCAGTTAGTGGGATAGGACCAGCATTGAATGTAGCTCACTGTGAGCATGTTTCATTTTCCAAATAATATAGTGCTATGTTGCAGGATTCTTGTGATTAATTTGATTGGTGATGTGAATATATCATTAGTAAATGTGTTTTATCTATTTACATACATGTTTCTCTCTCTGAATTATTTCCAGAAGTTATAACACAGAATTTGTTGCAAGATACACTCTGTTTTGATTGTGAATAATTTCCATGTTTTCATCTGATATTCAGTTGAAGAATTCTCAATTGCTCTTTCGCTTAATTGACTTCTTTCTTTTTCTTCTGTCCCATTTCATTTAAATAAAAATATCCAATGAGTTGTCTACCTTGCCTTGCAATATTAGCATGTTGAAAATGGATTTTGATTATTTTATTGTTGTGACTCCATAGCCCAATGGTTCCTCTTCTCTGCCCCTACCCAATTCTTTAAATAAAAACCTTTGTACAATAATAACTAACCTAAAATTCCCAGCAAACAAAGCTATATCAGACAGAGAGAGCCCCCTCTGAGTCTTGGAGGGCTAGATCTAGGACTCGAAGTGGTTTGATGTTATCTCAGTGATATTCTTTGCAGCCTTGGGAAAATTACAGAGTGCTAACATAGTGGCGACCATATTGGGGATTGTTCCTCATAAAAGTGTATCAAGTTCTAGATATGATTATTGATGGTGGACAGTGATCAGACACAAGAAGGTTGAATCATCCACCTGGCTACTCCAATCAGCTCTAGATCAGTTTTAATTCAAAGACTCCACTAGAGAAAGAACCTGAAACATGATAAGACAATCTGAAAAGATCATGTATGCAAGTTGGAATTTCATCCAAGACATAATAGGTTTTATTTTTAATTATTTCCTCTCTTTTTGTGAATCTGTCCAAGACCATATTGTTGAAACTCATGTTGATCAAATTCAAATTGAGGAGCCTCAAGATATCAAGCCTAGTTTTACAGCCCCTATACATACTCCTACACTTGTAAATATTCCAGATAGATACAAGCCTCTTATCTTACCCCCTATACTCCATGATTTCCCTGCCAATTATTACAAACATCTTCCTAGATTTGATGGAGAACATGGTAATATCCCATCTCAAAAACACATACAAGGTTTTAAAAATTATCTTGACCTTTTTTAGGTTGAGGAAGATGATGTCTGCATTAGGCTTTTTTCTTTATCTTTGCAAGGTAGAGCTAAGGAATGGTTCAAAAGTTTGTCAACTGCAATCATCCCCAACCTTCAGCAGTTTGTAAAGATCTTCCTTAATAAATAGGAGATCAAGAGAAATATTTTCCTCGTTATAGAAGAGTTTGATCATTTGAAAAGACAGCTAGGAGAAACAGTGTAGAAATTTTCAGCCAGATTCAATCAAGTTTACAATTCCATGCATGTTGATATAAGACCACCTCTTGGTTTAGCTCTTTTACACTACCCAGATGCCTTTGATCCAGAGATGGCATTTCAACTAAGAGAAAAGAACACTACTACACTCAAGGAGATGCAAGATAGTGCAATTAGTGTGGAAGCAAATTTGTTGATCAAAAGGTCAAAGATCAAGGCAGAAGAAAGGAAGAAAATAGCAAAGCAGCAGCTGAAATCTTCAGAAACTAAACTGGACATTCTGGCCAGCACAATGAAAGAAATGATGCAGAAATTCATCATGGGAAATGAACTTTATGTTCAAAATCATCATGTTCCATTGGTTACAAAGAAAGAAAGGGTCACTATTCCCAAACACTTTGCAGCTCACCCTTGGTATCATGAATTGGAAAATTATCATTTCATGTATTCAATTCACAGCATGGACACAGATGAAAATCCAAATCAGCTTGTAGAGGAGAAATCAATTGATATGATGTATATGTTTGATGACATTTCTTTCATGGGTGATATACACAAGTATGATAACTATGATGAGGATTACACCAAGGTGAATTCTTTAAAACTGTCAGCAGCATATTGTTGGGAAGAGGAAGCTCAGTTACAGATCAAATATGACAATCAGCCTTTGCACAACAATCATGACAGCAATGACAAAAATGAAGCAAATCTCAGAGTAAGTGAAAGATCTATCCCTGTATGTTTCTCTTCATTTCAAATTCTGAGAGAAAATCACAAACAAGTTGTCGATATATCGACTTTCTCAAAATATGTAGAGACAATAATCTAACCCTGAATTTTGCCTTCATCAATCATCAATTAAACAAGTTGTCGATAGTAAAGATGAAGAATGTTCTAATCACTCAGTTGAATATGTCATTGATGGTATGGAAGTTGTTATAGACCCAGAATTGCAGCCCTTGAGCTACATTGATTTTCAAATTCCAGATGAAATCTTAGAGCCTGAGACAGAATATGAATTAATGCATTATAACTCTATACCATTAACCTTCAATTCACTTCAATTTTTGAAGAAAAATTTTAATCATGTCATGGATGACAAGCACATATAAGATCAAGAACTTTCATTGGAACCAATGCAACAAACATCTATGTTCCTACAAGACCCAATAGTTGGTATGTTGGATGACTTGTGTTGTCAAAGTCATGGTTTATTGGCCAATTATGAAATTAAAAGAGGTAATGATATAGACATGATTAGGCAGTCTATTTCATGGTTTGTTTGAGCATGAATTTCATTTCAAAGTGCATCAGAAAATCTGCAGTCATATCAGGAACTGTATAACGATGTAAAAAACATATATGTCATACCCAATTATGACCATAAATTTGTTGAAAGTCAAGAAATAGATCATGTCTTTCATGATCACATAGCAGACTACATGGAAGATTTTTTTCAGCATAAAAGATCAATCGTGTTTTCAGCAATGGTCGTCACACTTTGCAGTTTTGACTCTATGGATAAAGGGTCAAGTTGTCCTTTTGATTGTGGTGATAAGAAGTCAAGCAGTCCACTTGTTTCAGCAGCTGCATGACTAGCTTCATTGGCATTTTTGTATTATTTGATTCAGCATGATTTCTAGCAGTATAGGGTAGGTAGCAGTGTGCAAATAAGCTCAGCTCTTTGAGCATCCCTTTCAACAATTTTTCAATTTCAAGTTCAGATTTCAGTATGATTTGGTATCAGTTGAAGATCAGAACAGGTTGCAGATTTTGGGATCATCCCGATGGATAAAGCATTGGTCCGCATGTTTAGAGTTAAGTGGTTGTCATCCCCAGGTGGAGTCTATGTTGGGGTCCTATAATCATAGGTAAATTTATTCTTCAGTTGTTTATTTGGCGTTGCTCCCATGATGAAGACATTTGGCTTGTTGGGCTCGGTTGTTTCCATTTCCCCTTCCATCCATTCCGCCCGATCCTTCATCACCCTATCACACCCTTCATGCCCTCGCCCTCCATTTTTTCACCCCTCCACCATTTTCATCCCTACATGCATGAACAAACTTAGGATAAAAAACATTAGGTTAGTAATAAATATTTAGAGGCATTTTTTAGCACTAATTAGCATAATAATGTTAATATTAATTAAATTAGTATAGTTAAATTAATAAAACTAGGTTAGACTTGTTAATAATAATTTAATTAGTAATTAGTAATTAAGTTAATTTGTTTAAGTTAATAATTAGTTTAGTGTTTTATAATTAAACATTAATTAAGAAATTAAATAAAACATATAAATTAAAAAATAAAACAATAAAAAACATAGAAATGATAAATTCAAAACAATAATATAAAACATTAATTAAAAAGTAAATAAAATAAATAAAGCATAATACATATAATAAAAGCATATAACAAATAATTAAAAACTAATAAACAAAACAAAAAACATATAGTAAATAAAACGAAAAAACAAAATAATAATAAAAATGAAATTACTAAGTTTACACCAGCACCCTTTCCCCATATATCAGACCCCTCTAAGTCACTCAACCAAAGGGGGTCTCGATATGAAAAATCACCGAGGACACTTGTCACCATCTGGTGAATTCGGACCCCCCCTAATATCACTGACCACCCCAGGGGGATCCGAAAACCACTTTTTCCCCTCCAAAACTGCCTTCCCTAGAATAACCAAAAAAATTGTTTTCGCCAGTTTTGACCACTTGTTTTTCGAGAGCGATTCCAGGAAAACGGGAGTGAATTTTGAACATACGAGAGAGGTTTTTGTTCAGAACAGACTGAATAACAATATCCTCTCCCGGAATTTCAACAGGTGTCATCAGTTGGGAGAATGAAAGCCATCTCTGAGCCCTATTTTTCAGGCTTCCATTTTTTTCATGTTTTGGTCATGATCTTACGGTGGTTGTTTTGGCGAGGTGGAGATGAATTTAGAAAAACCGACAGAGGTTTTTGTTCAGGACAGACCCATATACAATAACCTCTTTCATTTTTCACACAACTATCATATTTTTGGAGATACGAATGTAGGAGTTGACCCCTATTTTCAGTAGTTCGGCCCGTCTTTCATTGCAGACAGTTCAAGATTTTCAAGGATTTGTTTCTATTTTTGGCTAAGGTTGTTGAATTTGACCTCCTAATACTGGGAGATAATCTTTCTATATATTTTAATAATTCAAATGTACAATGGTTGAGATCAGTTAGTGGGATAGGACCAGCATTGTAATGTAGCTCACTGTGAGCTTGTTTTATTTTCCAAATAATACAGTGCTATGTTGCAGAATTCTTGTGATTAATTTGACTGGTGATGTGCATCTCTCATTAGTAAATGTGTTTTCTTTGTTTACATACATGTTTCTCTCTCTGAAATATTTGCAGGAGTTATAACACAGAATTTGTTGCAAGATACATTATGTTTTGACTGTGAATAATTTCCATGTTTTCATCTGATTTTCAGCTGAAGAATTCTCAATTGCTCTTTCGCTTAATTGACTTCTTTCTTTTTCTTCTGTCCCATTTCATTTAAATCAAAATATCTAGTGAGTTGTCTACCCTGCCCTACAATATTAGCCTGTTGAAAATGGATTTTGATTATTTTGTTGTTGTGACTCCATAGTCCAACGGTTCATCTTCTCTGCCCCTACCCAATTCTTTAAATCAAAACCTTTGTACAGTAATAATTAGCCTAAAATTCCCAGCAAACAAAGCTATATCAAACAGAGAGAGCCCTCTTTGAGTCTTGGAGGGCTAGATCTAGGAATCCAAGTGGTTTGATGTTACCTCAGTGATTGCCTCCACAACCTTGGGAAAAGTACAGAGTGCTAACAAGCATAATGATTAAGAATACATGTTTCCTCCTTGAAAGTCACATGTTCAAATCCGAGGAGAGTAGAGTATGTACACCTCTATTCAATATTCTAAATTTATAAATTACAAAATCAATTTTCTTATTCCAAAAATTAATAATAATATAGCTTTAAAAATAGAATAATAAAATAAGTAATAATCATTAAATTTTGTTTCTAATTTTTTAATATTATTTTTTTCTAAATTAAAGATGTCCTTTCCCAATTTTATTATATATATAGTGCTTTTTCACCCTAATAGGGCACCTTATGTATTGATGTTGATCATTAAAATTAAGTTACGTAAAATCTTCACTTCAACAAAAGTTTTATTAAATATAGATATTGAGAAAGCAATATTACACATATGTATTTTGGATTTATTATAGGTTAAGTTTACAAAATTAAAAATAAATAAAATATTTTTTTTTAATTTGTATATTTGAATTATCATTATTTTTCTATAAATTTATATATATATATATATATGTGTGTGTGTGAGAGAGAGAGAGAGAGAGAGAGAGAGAGAGAGATTTATTTAAATTATATATATAATAATAAATAAAATAAATTATAAATATGTTTGAGTTATAATTATGTGATAGTTATGTAAATATTAAAAAAACATATTTATAATGTAAGTGTCAGGAATTTTGTTTGAAGTTTAATTATGGAGATTGAGTTTTGTCTATTACAATTATTTTAAATTTAGCATTTATAGAGATTGGAGTAACTATTATAATTACTTAGAGGAAGCAGGTGTGACGGGGTACTTTTTGGCTTTAGAGGAAATCGGGAAGTCTGATATTATTGGAACATGGGGATCTCTTTGAATAATTAAGTTGAGGCATATGCGGTCCTTCAAGGGATACATATTGTCAAAGATTGTCAAATCTCTCAGTTAAACATTGTTGGGGATTCAAAAAATACAATAAGACACTTTCATGACAGGCTCAGATACAAAGGATGTAGGACTTAAAGTCATCATTGGATGCATTAAATCCAACCTAAATCTCCTCTCTATCAAATTTTTTCACTTCCTCAAAGAAAACAACATTCAAGCTGGTGAAATGGCTAATAAAGCCATTCGTCATGCCCCTAGTTCCTTGTGGGTTAACGGAGTGGCATGTTTTGTGCCCCCCCCTCCCTAATGTCTAGCCCCTTATCTCTCCCCAAGGCCCACAGGGTATCATGGACATCAAGGTCATATTAGAAGTGGCACGTGGCAAAGGTTCGATTGCTATATCTTGCAGGGGTCATATCGTCCCAGCATCCAAGGAGTCTTATTTGCAAACGAAGGTCCGAAGTTTGAAAGAGAGTCTGGCTCATGGGTTTAGGATTCAACGAATGTGGAAGGTGCGTCGGTACAGGATCATGAATCCATACTTGGGGGAGATGTCATTCAAACGGAGGATCCCCATCATGGTTGAAAATGGAAGTTGCAGCAAGGTACAACACAGCGAGATGGTGGGTCAGTTGCAAGATGAAGTTATAGTGTTGAGATCACAATTAGGCAACTTACAGCTCTGATCATCCCCATAGAATTATGGCTCAAGGTTGACCATAAACATTTCGCCCGAGAGGAAGTGACTTCGATTCCAAACTTGAATGCTCCGATAGTAAATCCAGACAATGAAGACGAGGTTCCAGACGACAAGCCATCTACTACTTAATTATGCTTTGTTTTGCTATCTATATTAGTGGTATTTTCTATCGAAGATATTCTACACAAATCTGTAGTAGTTTTAGGCTATGGACAAATAGGAGCTATCATATAAATAAAAGACTAAAAAATAATGGTGGATAATCCATATTTTTGTGCTTCCCTCTAGTTATCTTTTTTGTACTGAACTACTTCTGTTGCACCTTTTAATGAATAAAAATTCACCCATCTTTATGAAAAAAAAAACTATTATAACTTCTTAACATATTAATTTCTACATTTATTTAGATTAACTATTGCAACTATACCTATATATTATAACCAAGTAAAAATCAATAAACTCACTTAATTGATTCTATTTGAAATAATTGTAAAATTAACATTTATAAAGATTAGAGTAATTATTATAACTTCTTAACATATTAATTTTTAAATAATTATACATCTATCTATTACAACTATAGATATATATTATAGCCATTTACAAATCAATAAACATACATAATTGATTCTATTTGAATTTTAAAAGTGATAAATTAATAAATTTTGTATAATAACCACTTACAAGATTACTTATGTGTCTATTTCCATTATCATTTCTTCTTTTCAAAAAGATACATGTCTTATTAAAAGAACATGAAAAGCACTTATTTTTTTCTTACTAAAAGATAAAAGTTATAGATAATTGGTTAATGGTTGAGAGTCTAAATGCTTTTGATTTTCCTATGGTTCGGTCAATTGAATAACTAAAATTTGATGGAGATCCATTGGTTTTCATGGCCCTTATTTTCAACAAGTGTCATTATAGTAGTGATGTTCTTGCGATTAGTGAGGACATGACTAGAATATAAGATTAGAACAAGTGTTGTTGGACAGCGTAGTTCTTGTCAGTTTGGACTTGGAATAATGTGTTATTGTTTTGTTATAAAAATGGTGTTGGTAAATGTTGGGAACGAAGCTCTATGATCAAATGTGCCAACAAAGGAGAAGCATTCTAACAGAAATAAAGTTATAACTCTTGACACATTTTGCACTCTTCATTTCTCCAAAGCTATCTGCATGAAAATTGCTACGTATATTCCCAACACAGATATTTGAGCTTATAGGGGAAGAGTCAAATCCTCAATAAAGCACTCAGCTCGGGGCTCAAACTAATAGCTTGAAAAGTCCAGAGTCCATACTCTACACCAGCAGCGATGCAACTAATTCTGCACAGGAATGACAACAGTATAACAAAACTACCAACCCATTGGAATCGTGAATAACCCTACTTTGGCCGGATTTCTACAGTTGTTTTAATTGTTGCAATCATAAAGGGTGGTCTGATTAATCCCAACTACTTTACAAACTTAGATCTCGACTCATTCAATGACCAAATATACATTATGCTGAGAGGAATTTACAGGTCGTTGGAGAATCTGGAGTTTCTCTCTGTATGCAATTTGCAGTTTGACAGTGTCTATAAGCAAATATAGTTTCCAACAATCCAGGTTAGAATGAAACAGAGATTGAATGATTACAGAACCTTCTAGACACAACCCACCTTGAATAACCTGTAATTTATCTGTGTTGAATGAAAACAAGAAAAAACATTCAAACGCATAATTCATTAAAAGCTTTTTCGGATAGATTAGGTCATTTTGGCTACAATGTCTTTTAGACAGCGTTCCTTTAGCTTCATATAGCAGAAATTTTTTATGCACCTGCAACTAAGAAAACACATTTTATTGTACCAAATTAAGAACAATTTAGTAGCAGAAAACAATTTCACTTTCATGGGAGCAGAAAAGATATTTTCCCATCCATTATGTGCACTAATCAACAATTGATAATCCAATTTTTATACAACAACCTATAATATTGATTCAAATACAAAGGACGATATGCATGGACTCTACCATATTTGATATGAAGCAATATCAACATATAAATAGACGATATATCCGATTTTACTAAAGAAAGATGTAATATCCTAAATATGTGAAAGCAATGATCAACCTAATGCAACACCTATAGGTACTTTGTAGAGTTGGTTCAAGAGTAGTTGCAACATTCCTATTGGACTAGTTATATCCATGGGGATCATCATAATGGTCTAGTGTATCATGGCTCTAACTTTATGTCTGATGCAAAGCTACATAACCATTAATCTTGATGTTGCATATAGTGTTGTTTTTCAAAAGGTAGGAATGATTTGGGCTAAGTACATAGCAGTCTTAAGAGCCCTTGAGGGTGTGACCACTGTGTTAATGGTGGGTGTTGTAGGCCAAGCTCGGTACCTGACCCACATTGCAAGGACACATATGCTCCCACCATGGTTTGCATTGGTGCATGGAAAAATAGGAACTCCAATCAATGCAATTGTAATAATGATCATAGCTACATTAGTTATAGAAATTTTTCATAAAACTAGATGTCCTCTCCAACCTACTATCCATCAACATCTTGTTCATATTTAGATTAGCAACCATAACACTACTTGTGAGGAGATACCATGTTTCAAATGAAACAAGCATTAAAAATCAACAAAGGTTGATCATGTTTCTGGCTATAATCATTGGATCCTCAGTTGCCACTGTTATATTCTAGGCTACGAGTGATGGGTAGATTGGTTATGTAATAACAGTGCCTTTATTGTTTCTAGGTACATTAGGATTAAGGTTGTATGTTCCACTGGCTAGAATGCCAAACCTGTGGATCAGGACCTCCAAAACCAGCGCAAACACGTCAATCACATTTCCCATCTAAGATCTAAGCAGGGTCAAGACCTCCAAAACCACGAAGATATTGAGAAAGAACTCATAATTTATCATAAGAAGCTCCTTTCAAAGCCCCCTGGGGACAGAACACCTACCATTGACAGCATCATTCAATATATTCCTTCTAGCATCACCAGGGAACAGAATTAGGCCTTGATGAGGTCGACTATGTAGGAAGAAGTGGACCAGGCACTTCATGAAACTCCTAATGGAAAATCCCCTGGCCCCGATGGTTTCATGGATGAATTCTTTCATCACTACTGGCACATGATATGGGAGTAGGTTTGGGAAATCATCGAGAACTCCAGACAATCGGGACAAGTGTTATCGGCCCTCAATGCAATGTTTCTCACCTTAATCCCAAAGGAGGAACGTATGACACACCCCAAAAATTTCAGGTTGATAATGCAACGTAATCTACAAGCTGCTCACAAAGGTAATTGTCCGTCGCCTAAAGCCCTTGCTTCCTTTCATTATCTCTCACAAACAATCTGGATATGTTGAGAGCAGGCAGATCCTGGATAATGTAATTATGGCCCACGAAGTAATTCACTCCTTACAAAGCACAAGCACTCCAAGTATGCTTTTAAAGTTAGATGTCTCAAAATATTTTGACAAACTCAGTTGGGATTACATATGATCTACCCTTCTTACTTTTGGTTTTGATCCTAATTGATTTAACTAGATCTTGAACCTCACTTCTTTAGCCTTCTGTTCCATCCTTATTAATGTTGTCCCCTCTCGGCCCTTCTAACCCTCAAGAGGCATCTGTCAAGGAGATCATCTATTTGCTTTCATCTTCATCATTATGGTTGAAGACCTCAATCATTCCATCAAAGTTTCCATAGCTGATAAATCCCTGTCAGGGCTCTCCCTTCATGGTATCTCTCCTCCTATATCTCATAGCCAGTTTCTCGATGGCAATCTGATGATGGGTGTCCCCACAGTCCATGAAACCCTCCACATCTGGGATCTTCTCCAAACCTTATGTGACACCTATGGCATGGACATCAACAAGGATAAATCGCAAATATTTTTTTTAAGCACCCCTCCTATTCAACTTCACATCACCCATCTCCTGGGTTTCAATCGAAGCTACCTTCCGTCTAAATATCTTTGGTATTCTGCTCATTGATAAAGCCCAGAGAAACACAACTTCGGAGGGTCTCCTTTCCAACCTGGGGAAGAAACTATCCTCCTAGACCTTCCATTCCTTGAATCTCCCAGGTCGTCTCATCCTCCTGCAATATGTGCTTCAAGCTCTCCCCATCTATTCCTTCTCTACCCTTGCATCTCTAGGGTTCATTCTTTCGGCTATAAAAAATATGCAAAGAAAATTTCTATGGCAGGGCACAAAATAAGGGCGCAAATGGGCCTTGGTCAGCTGGGATAAAATATGTAGGCCCAAGTCTATGGGGGAGTTGGGACTCTGGGACCCAACAACTCTCAACAAAGTCCTGAGCGCCAAGATCTGGTGGTGGTGCCTAATGCGTCCCATATATCTCTGGGCTCTCCTCTAGAGACAAAATTACACCCCTCACTCTTCTGAGGAAAATATTATAAGATGGAAGGAGCAAGGACCCAAGTCCCTAATTTAGATTGTTGTAAAGAAAAATAATGCTCTTATAACCGACCATGCATTCTAGGAAGTCTGAGACAAAAACACTGCCTCCTTTTGGAATGATTCTTGGCAACAAATGCCTATCCTAGCCTAGGATCCTATCACGACTGACTTCCAAGGCCCTATGGTTCAAGCTAGCCTTATATTGATTGTTGAATATTGGCGAATTAACGATCCAAGAGACATCTGGCACATATGGAAATCATCTCAAGCTTATCTCAACATTCCCCTATGGGTGGATATTCAGCCCTCGCTTGAGAAAATCAAAGAAAGGAAAATTCAAATGAGGCAGGGAACAAACATCCTTAGATGGGGTCACTCAACAAGTGGCGCCTTCAATATGAGAGAAGTGTACAGCCTCAAAGCTGGCCACAACTTGCTCCCAAAGGAACCATTTTGGCACAAAATTTGGGGGGCAAGACTTTGTCCCAAGATCAACACCTTTCTATGGCTATTTGTTCATCGAAGTATCCTCACTTGGGACCATCTTTCAAAATGGGGCTTCATGGGACCTTCCATTTGCCCACTTTGTTGCAACAAGGTTGAGACTCAAAACTACCTCCTCAATCTCTTCTCCTTCAGTTCTTGGGTTTGGGGCCACTGTGCAGTTATGATGCGCACCTCGGATCGGCATTGCAACAGTCTCAGAGACACTATTGAAGGATGGTGTGACATAGTATTTCACTCTCCCATTCTCAATCATGTCTGGAAACTCCTACTAGGTTTTATTCTATGGCAACTTTGGAAAGAAAGGAATCGTCACATCTTCCAATCCTCCCACCTAGAATGGTGAGCAGTTTGGATTAAAATCCAAAACAGCATAACAGAAACTATTAATATGCAAACTTGGAAAGAGGATGACTTGATTTGTCCCCCTTATGAACAAAATATCCTCACCATATGGCAACTCGGCCTCAACTTTCCTCCCTCCAAACTGATTCCTAGGCCTTCTACCCTAAGAGAACCGTGTAGATGTCGACCTCCACCACCAAGTTTCATTAATCTCAACTTTGATGGAGCGTCTAAGGGAAACCCTGGACTTGCAAGATTTGAGGTCATCTTTCGCAACTGTAAAGGTGACATTCTACACATTTTAGCGGGCAACATTGGGCACAATACTAATAATGCAGTTGAACTCTGGGGATTTCTCAAAGGTTTGCAATTCACTCAGGATCAAGGACTTAATAAATTGTTTGTGGAGGGGGAATCTCATATAATCGTAAATATATTTCCATGCCTCCTTAATGGAGCAGATCCAGGCAGAGTCTCCCCCAGCTGGTGCCTTACAAGCAGTCTGATAGCAAGTAAATCCCTTCTACAACCTCACTTTGTTCTCATTCCTTCCCGTATCAGAAGAAAGGTGAACCTAATAGCCGACAAGTTTGCGAACTTTGGTGTGGATCAAGATGGGAGCGATCTCATATGTGACCCCTCCATTCACCCGGATCACCCCATGGTCAAGGAATGCATTTCTCAAGCACTTAGCATAGACAACTCCCCGGATGGGGTGTCATCCGCTTGATAGTGGACACGAGGGAGGTGGGCGGGAAACTGGTTTTGGAAAGCCACATGGCCCACACTATGGTCGTCAACCCCCATGATATAATGCATCGCATTTCCACTCTGCTACTCATTTTCTCCGGCGAGTACATGATCAAGGTGCTTCAACGTGCCATCTCCCCTGTCATAGTAATGGCAATGGATTATGCAAGAAGCCTTTCTTTTCACTTCCTCTGGCTTCATTAGATTGAACCAGGGTTTTTGTTCCTCCATTGCCTTCCAGAATCCATAGCCTCTGTTGTGCATTTCATCTATTTCATTTCTCTACCTGACTCTCCCTCTTGGATCTTGATTTCAGATTTGAAGGTCGTCTTCCTCCACCTCCCCCTCCTAGTTATGTTGAGGCTGCACAGAAATCCAAAAAGGGTTTCGGCCTGGTATCAAACTTACGAGAAAATGGGCCCTCGAAACCTCGGCCAGCAACAACCCTTGCCCACTTCATCCCCCTCCCCCACGTCCTCCTTTGGTTTGCATGGCCTCGCTCCTCTATCTTCTCACGGGGCGTGTTGAGTGGAATGGTTTGATAGCCAGGGGAATTCTTTGAGCTTTGCACATGGCGCCATCTCGGACATGCCTTCCACCTTTCATCCATCCAGCTCTCATACGACTCCTAAGGGTTGCTTCCCAACCCGGTGCCACCTTCATCCCCTCGATGACAACCCCCTCTCAGCACCATCCACCCATATGTTGCGCCTGTGGAGACTACTCTCAGCTCCTGGCATCAATGGATATTCTGCAGGGATTGGTTTTCGAAGTCTGAATGACTTGGAGGATTTATTATTCAGGACTGAGTTGTAATGGCTGGGTTTAATTTTACATCAATTTATTTTGATAAACTAACTAATTTCATAACACAGTAATGAAGTAACAGTAACTTCTGTAACATTCAAGAAATTTTTACTAATTTAACTCATTCGTATGCAATTTTGTCAATATAATAAGATTTAAAAACAAATTAATTCAAAACAATGCATAATTCTTACCTAAACATGATGCTACTATTTGCTCGTCGCTTGCTTCCTTCC